>PVHX01012151.1:0-60695 GCA_004024805.1 Geosciurus inauris | reverse complement strand
AAAAAAAAAAAAAAAAAAAAACAACTTAGAATAGATGGAGAAAGGATCAAAAAGAATTACATCAATTCAATCCCAAAGTAAAAGAAGAGGACAAAAAGAAAATGAGTGATAACCAGGAAAACTTTTATATTATTATAGAAACAAGTCCAATGTTACCAGAAATCACCATGAATTTAAATAAATTTACTTATCTATAAAAAGAGAATAAATAAGAAAACAAAACATAACAGTATTCTACCTTAAAAAGGCATAACTAAAACAGATAACCACAGTGATGAAAAATAAATGATTAGAAATGTATCACATACTAATGATCATATCGTCTGTTACTTGTTTCCTGACATCTATTACTCTGTCCTTTGTTAGTGACAGACTCACACTATTCTTTTGCACATATTTGTGCCAAAAATATTTACCGAAGGTATATGAGAGAGAGATGTTCTTCCATTTGGTTAATTTGCTAGCATTTAATTGTTTATTTATTTTTTTATTTGCTGTATTTAGTTGAATTACCACTAATATGCTACTTAAAGATATCAGCGAAGGTAACTTTTAAATATAGTTATAGAAGAATTATTGCAGAGCAGTAGTTCAAGGAAAAGATATAATTATGAATTTGAGCACACCTAATAATGCTTTACCTAACTAGATTAAGTAAAACAAAAGCATCACAAAAAGAAACTAATGATTCCACATATAGGAGCTTAAGAGACATGTCATAAATGTTATATCAAGCAGAATTAATGGTATAAAAGATCTGAAGAAAATTAGCAAAATCAATATAATACTCTAAGGTAGAAAAGTATACTTAACAGAAATCTGTACACAAGCATTCCACATTTACAAGAAATATTTACATATCCAGACAATGCACACTCTAGCAAAAAAAATTTGTCAACAGTTTTTAAAGAGCAGATATTATACACAATATAAAATAATTAAATGTTAAATTAATTTAAAAATAAGTTTGTTATTAAATCACTCTCTATAACTCAGTTTCTAAGTAAAAGACAAACATTGAGAATTCAACACTAAAAAAGCTATTCATAATAATGTAGAGAGTGGTCGAGAATGGGAGAGCAGTATCTGAGAGTGGAGTCTCTGATGATTTCATGGCTGTGGCATGCCTGGTGCCTGGGAAAGTTTCTGGGCAAATGTGCAGGATGCCTAGCTGCTATGGTAATGCCCTCCATGTGGAGGCTTTGTGCTACAGTCTTATTGGCTTCGACCTTGATCTCAGGCACACAGCTCCTGGGAATAGAGGAACTCTCTTGCTAGGCAACCACAGTGTTTCACCAGCTCTGCTGCTCCTGAACCTGCCTGCATAAAAGTAACTTTAAACAATGTACTTTCTTGAGAGCTACACAAAGCTCCTAACATTATACATCGAAACAGTAGTATGTAACTGTGGAATAAGCTGCATAATGTTGCTAACTCTGTAATTCTCATAAATACAAAGAATAATGCTTGTATAGTCTTTAATCTGATTAATGAGACATATATAAATAAAGATTGCTGGAGTAATTCTTTAAACCTCCTTCACCATCAGGGAGCAGTGCTCCACCTGACCCCAGCTGGTATCTGCACAATCTGAGACCGTGAGTTTTTATTTTTCTTAGCTCCCTTCACCCCTCGCCGGAACCTGCTAGTTTGTCCACGCTGGTCGAGGCATAATAAAACTTGAGAAAATCATTTAAGCTAAAATTCACATCAATTATTATATGTATTAGAAAATACACTGCACATGCCTATCTGTTGAAAAATAATTTTGAATGCTTTCGCCACAAAAAAGAAAGAAAATATGCTGCATATATTCAACTTGAGAAAGAAGAAAATGAGCAACAGGCAAAAATAAGTGTATGAGAGCTAAGAAGAAGTTTATTTTGTATTGTCCTCGGTTCTGTGCATGTGCTGTTATATTTAATCATGAAAAAATCATACTTTGGTTGGTGAAGAATCTGAGGTTAACTTCCTCATGTCACACAGAAAAGGTTAACTTCCTCATGTCACACAGAAAACAGAAAAGCTACAAATTTGGACCTACTCAGACTAAAGCAACAGTAATTGTGTTTTTGGATATTAATAAAATAAAAGCAGAACTTAACTAGAAAGCTAAAATACTATATACTGGTAGCATGACCAAAATCTTTTAATCAATTAATTCAAAGTCAGATAATATTAATCAAGATATAAAAGAGACAGGAAAAAAGTGGAAAATATCAGAATACAATTTTATGCAATCAATGTTGTGGATATTTTTATTGTAAAAATGAAAAATTCAGCCATATTTTAAAGAAGCATAGGTCATCAAATTTACATTAATAGTAGAAAACACTAATAGATCAATATTTTTAAAGGTCTTGAATATACTATTAAAATATATGCAAGAAATCAAACTCATGTGCATTCATGAAAAAGTTTTACTAAGTTTAAAAATTGGTCCTAATCCTTACCTTTCCTTACTACTGCAGTGATCCTACAAGTTCCACACCTGTTTGTTTTAAGAGGTTAAGAAATTATACTCACCATAAGCAAAAACAGTACAGGAGAGCAAATTAATAAAGTAGTATCATGAACGTAGGTGTAAAAGGCTTAAAAAACTCAGTCTAATAATATATTTTTAAAACTGTAAATAAAAACATTTATTCAAAACTAGAAAATAAAAAAAGTCTAGAAAATGGGTAATATTAATTTAAATAATTTCTTTAGATACTACAAAATTTACTTAATCTAACTTCCAATCAAGATAAACACCTAAATTAAGTTGTAGAAGAGCAGACTTCAATTCAGAAGGTGCCTGCTAAATAAATACGGAAGTCTTACAGTTAATAGTGTAACATACAAATATTTTCATTTAATCAAGATTAAGAGAAAGATACTTGCTTGATGATCATGTCACTGGAGAACTTAAGCAATGCACTGTGACCAAAAAATATTACTGTTACATAAAAATTTAGATGGAGGGGCTGGGGCGGTGGCTCAGTGGTAGAGCGCTTGCCTCGCATGCGTAAGTCACCGGGTTCGATCCTCAGCACCACATAAAAATAAATAATAAAAGATATTGCATACAACTAAAAAAAAAATATAAAAAAAAAAAAAATTTAGATGGAAATAAATCTTTGTTTTATATACTGATGGCAGAAATGTTTACATATATAATCCAAAAAATCAGGAAAAAATAAATAAAAAATTGGACAGATTTATGGAATATAGTATCAATGTATATAAATTCAAAGTACTGTTATTTGCCAGTCTTAGTCCATTAAAATGAGTAATTTAAAAATAATTGTTCTCACGTTGGTAACAAGAACCCTAAATCTTAGAGTCTCATAAAAACATTATGACATGTTATATATCATATAAGTATAAAATTTTAGTGAAGGACTTAAAAGATTTAAACAGAGCTTTGCACTGGTTAATTTCCTTAAATTTAGATTAAGTCCAGATTAATTCACATATTCAGTGTAATCATAACCAGAATCTCAAAGGTATTACTTATCAAAGTTGACAACATAATTGCTAATTACATATAAAAAATTAAAGATTAAAAAATAGCCAAGACAATTCTTGAAAAAAAGTGAAGAAGCTAGGGAATGTCTTAGAACATGTCAATATTTATTAATTATTTATTTGGGTAATTAAAATAATGACAGTTTTGGTATAGAAATAGAAGAAAGTGAAAATAGAAATTCATTTATGTAACAAATAGTTCAGGGTATCAAAATAAAGACATGAGACCAAGCTTTTACACCTAAGAACTCTCCTATATGACAGAGTGGGCACTGGAAATGAGTGGGGGAAAAGACTATTCAAGTAATGATATTAAGACTGGCATTTAAAATAGGGACTAAAATATATTTCTAACTTACAACATACATAAAACTGCATTAAGAGTATTATAATTTTAGGTGTGAAAATGATTCTTTAAAACACAAGAAAATAAAAACAATACTTTTATGTCTTTAATTTAGGGAGAACAAGCCATACAGAAAAAGTTTGCTGAAAGAATTTTTGCCAACAAAGCCAACTGTCCAAAAAATCATCTGATATGTATGTCTAAACTCTCACATCTTCTGTCCAGTAAAACTCGTCTTTAAGCAACAGCATAATATGCCATCATAAAAGAATGTGTGAGGCCACATCAGTGGAATAGGAAAGAAAAGTTCAGAAAAAGTTTTCTTGTTTGTGTACAAATATAGTACTATGCTGCCACAAGCAAGTGAAGGAAAAAGATAAATATTCAACCATTAGTATCATTGACACTGATATTGTAATTGGAAATCAAACACATCTGCGGCACAGGTCTTTCTCCAAAACCAATAACAAGTGGATCAAATATCAATTTAAGAGGTAAATACATAATCAATGACAGAGGAAATGCCATAAATAACTTCATCATTTTGAAATTTTTGAAGTCTTGATATTAAAGGCAGAGTCCATTCAAAATTGAGGTATTTAATAATATAATTATAGTAGTTTCTGAATGGCTAAGGCAAATAAATATAATAAAAGGTAAATAATAAACTTTACAAAAGTATTTGCAACGTATATGCCACTAGAAGATTTAATACCATTATCATTTTATTTAAAAAAGAAAGGCACTTTAGGAAACCAGTAATGAAATATCATTGTCTTTGTGAAAAAATAATAATATATATATAAATATATCAAATTGTATACACAAACACAATTTCCAAAATAATAAAAAAACTGATTATTGCACATATAAAATTCATCCTCATATTTAAACAAAAAGTTTGTCAATTTTAATAGAGAGCTTAAATATTTATGTTAATTTGGACCCTAGCACTTGACCCACTTTTGCAAATTCATTCCACAAATAGAGATTTCATCATAAATTTTATTGCATAAAATATTGTGAAGCAACCCAAACATTTTCAAAAAAGAATATTAATATAAATAAAGAAAGAACACATGAGCATTCGCCATCCCATACAAACATTAAGAGGAGGTTGGAAAGCAGTGCTGCGTAAGGATCACTATGTCAGCACGATGTCAATGAATGTTGCACAGAAATGGTTCTTTCTAAAGGAGGTTAAGCAAATGAAACAGTGTTCTGTACTGCAGAACCTCTGTGATAAGCTGAGGTATTTTGTTGTCATCCAATAGAAGGGTGATGTTATTATGTTATGTTTCCAAACTTCCTCGATCACATAAATTTTCTCCTCTCCATAAAGCAACTTAAATGGCTGAAGTTTATGATTTGTTCATAAAAATTATAGTTTTATAGCATATTTGTTGGTGTTTTGTATGCACAATAAGCCTTCAAGCTTTGTTTAGGTGGAATAATTAAATAACAATAGAGAAATATTCATAATTTTTACTTTCGTCTTTTAGCTTATCAAAATAATTTCCTCCAGTTAAATACAGTCCCTCTATGGTAATTCAAAATTAAGTTGAATCTAAATCTAATAAATAATGTAGCTGATGGTGATAGTGCTGCCAGCTTACCATCTTTAGATCCAGAAATATTTTGCCAGTTCCTCCTTCAATCTCCTGTTAGTTTTCTACCTGATGACTGTCATGTTTTCATAAACTGCATTTTAGCATGAGTCAGAAAGAGAAAACAGCGAAAGGAAAGCTGCTGCTATTTGCATGCGAGGACACTAGACTTTGTTTTTTGGCTACTCTTTTGAATATGGAAAATTATCACCTCTGTCTCTTATAAAAGAAATAAAACATTGCTATAATGGAAATGTATGGATGAGTCATTTGAAAAATGATAGTTATGATTTCACAAAGACTGATATGGCCCTATTCTACAATAAAGCTGATTTTTAAAAAAAACAATGTTTTGATGAAATAACAGAGAAATGCTGAAACAATAAATACTAAACATCATTTGCTCCCTTTGGGCCATAGAGAGTTGAAGATGTCCTGAGAGAGAAGAATGTAAGTCTCATATAAATTGAGATACATCTTTAGAACTGGGAAAGAAGAAATAAAGTATAATCCTCAAGAAATTCTCCATCTTTTATGGTCTCCAGTTGGTCTTTATAGTACTTTATATCTCTGGAATAGAGTTTTAGCTCAACTGTTTTTTGAAAAGGTAAACTGAGAAGCACAATAACATTTTATAAGTTTATTTGAGCAAATAATGCTTCATAAACTGGGAAGCTGAAAACCAGAAGTGGTTCAAGAGCTCCCCTGAAGGAACATAGGAATCTTATGTAAGACAAGTGGAAGGAAAATAATCTGGTAAGAGTTAGACAGTTGCCTCCTGTGGTCTATCCTGCGGGAAAGACAAGCTTGTTGGCTGCTTCTGGTTGGTTGAGCTTAAGTTCAGTTTTTAAGTTCAGTTTTTCTTTAATGTGGGTGTTTTTAAGAAATATCTCAAGTGAAGTTCCATTTATGTTTGCGAATCAAACAGGGTGAAGGTCACTTATGAGGCCTCCTGGGCTGAGCCTGTTCGGGAACCCTTCAGACCTGCTCTCCATTTTAATTTAGCATATACGACTAGTCTCCACTGGCAGTTTTTTCACAAGTACAAGAATGCATTGTGTTATCTACTTGACTTCATTCACCTACATGTGCCAGTAGACAACTCATAGTTCTTTTCAGACATCCTTGTCTTTGCTCTTTCACTGTGTGCCTTTCTTTCTGTACGTACCAGCAGATACTTTGAGCATATGAGGCTTTACCAGGAAAACCACATGTTTAGCCTGCTTGCCTTGAGTTACTTTGTCAAACCGAAAGCATTTATTGGGTGCAATACTTATCAATTGGACTCGTGTCTGTAAATATATCCATTCAGAAATTTTAACATGGCTCTTGACAGCCATACCCTTGAGATGATCTTAGCCTGAGAGCTGAGCTTCAACCAGGCTTCAAAACTCAAATACTATTTGGTTCTGAGAAGTAATTGCCTCTTCCAACACTGGAAGACTCCAAGTTTTCTTAGAAACATGGTAGTTTTTGTTCATAGTCACAAATTATTTTCTGAGCTCAATTAAAAAAAAATAATGTAGTCAACAGCACCACTAATATTCAATTATAATCTCTCCCTGGAGTGAGAAAATCCTTAGACACATGATTGACTTTCCTTGTAATCATAGGTAACGGTTTACCAAATGTTTTGCCAATTCTTAATTTGCTTGCCAGCAACCAATAACTTCTTTTTGCTCATCGACAATAAATTGATATGAAGTTGATGCTACATGTTAGATGTTTTGTTTCAGCATCACTTCACTTCAAAAGGCCCACCCCATAATAACCAGGACAGGGTTATAGGCTATAATTCACTAATAAGGCCTTCAGATCTCAGGGACTTCACAGAGGAAAAGTATGTGTTTGTCTCTGCTTTTAGTTTCTGTTAAGTGTCCAGTACACACAGTGGTCACACAGGGATCCAGGTTGAGACATGCTCTTTCTTAACCCTCATTTGAGTGTCAAGGCAAGAAGATAACTGCAGTGTTCTCAGAAGCAATACACCATTTCCACAATATTTTATTGACTAAAAAGTTCATATGACAATGTATAACTTGGGGGGGGATCCCACAAAAATGCATTTCTTATAATCTTCCAGCCTTAGTTCCCTTTTCACTAACTCTATGCTGTTTACGAGATACACAACTAAACCCTAGAGGCAAAGAACTGTTGAAGAATACATACATATGTGAATTTTCATTTGCACTCTTGACACAATCTTGAAGAAATCCCTTATACTATTTCTTTTTAATTTTAAGAACAAACAAGAGAGTCTTCCTATTAGAGAAAAGCCTTTGTGAATTCTATTCTATTTCATTAATTTTTTTATAATGTAGAATATCTGACTGTTCTGTAGATCACCCAGCAAAGTTTGTGTGATTAATAAAATATGAACATATATAATTCATAAGTTATATGTTTATTAAATAAAAATGGCTTTTTTTCTTTATCCAACAAAATAGCTGTTTATTATACTATAACCAAGATAAAAGTGTTTTATTTACTAAAATGTCAAATTAGATCATCTTTGTTGAGTACCCACATTTCAGAATTTTGCTGATTCACTTTCTTTCCTCAGGCAAGCTGAGGAAATACAACTCTTGGTAGTGAGTAACTCTTTCTTTGCTTGGATATCAGTTTTGAAATTTATGACATATCATAGTTCTGTGCTTTTTGGCAATTGTTGCTGTTTTTTTAATTAAATTTTTGTTCCCTTTTGTGTTTCAAAAAGAAACATGAAAAGAAAAGTGGATGAAATCTGAATCTTGGTACCTCTGGGCACAGGGGTGAGCACTACTGAGTGTTGAAGAGACAGGGAATGAGGAAGACTCAGGCCTGGTGAATGAGCTTCTTTTGATTCCTGATATTGACCAGATGGGGCCTCAGCTCCACAGGAAACTGAGGACTCTTGAAATAACATCAACTTCTCTTTGTATGTTTTTAAAGTCCTCTGTGGCCATGCTGTGAGACACAGAAATCTTCATTTAGCTACATGTTTGATGAAACAGATATTTGTAATCTTTGTACCTCTGAACTCAAGCTGGTGGAACCAAATTTTCTACAGCTGAGACTAGACAAAAAGTACAAAACAGTGAAAGAGAATGTGTCTTTATTTGCATGTTAGCAAATGTATGTTTTACTTTGCTTTATAAACATCTATGAAACATATTTTAGCCTATGATGAGGATATAAATATCTTAGCTAGGGCTCAACATAGAAACTGGAGAAAAGTAAAGATTTCACAGGAACATATGCAGATTAATTAGTAAACCTTAGAGATTCTTGACTTAGTACTGGATCAACGGTTAAAGAAGGAGCAGGAGGAGGAGAAAGAGGAAGAGCTTAGCTGTATGTTCAAGGATATGTGTGGCATTTTACATCAGTGATATTAGACCTTGAATTTTCTCTGTTTGGACATGGAAAATGGCTTGCAGAACATCCTCACCCTCATAATGATTGTATAGTTCATATTTGGGAATTTGAGCAACAGATTCATAGTACTGATAAACTGCATAGACGGGGTCATTAAAAGAAAGTTCTCTTTAGTTGATCAAATCCTCATTGTCTTGGCAATTTCTAGAATGGTTCTGATCTGGGAAGTGTTAGTAAGTTGGTTTAGTTCTCTGTATAATTCAGTTTTACTTTTGACTGAAACAGAAGTAAGAATTGCTGTTTTTGTCTGGATATTTGCCAGTCACCTCAATCTCTGGTTTGCCACGATCTTTGTCATCTTTTATTTTCTCAAAATAAACAGCCAGCTTCTCAAGGCCTATTTTTCTCTACCTGAAGTGGAGAGTAAAGAAAAGTGATTCTGATGATACTACTAGGAAACTTGATTGTCTTGATTTAAATCTGATTGAAATAAACATATACATTAAAGATTGGATTCATGGAAATGAAAGAAACACAACTTGGAATTCCAGAATGAGTGATTTTACATTTTCAAACCTGACAGTATTCAATATGACTATGTTCTCCATAACTCCATTTACTGTGGCTCTGATAGCTTTTCTCCTGCTAATCTTCTCCCTGTGGCGACATCTCCAGAATATGCAGCACAATTTCAAATGACCCAGATACCCCAAGACCAATGCCCACATGACTGCCTTGAAAATTATGATCTCCTTCCTTCTGCTCTATGCCACTTACTGTCTGTCTTTATTCATATCATGGCTTTTGAAGATGCATCAGAGCAAGCTGGTCCACATTCTTTCTTGAATTTTGGACTCATCTATCCTTCAAGCCATTCATTTATTTTGATTTTGGGAAACGCCAAGTTAAGGGAGGCATTTCTTTTGGTGTTGAAGCAGCCAAGGTGTGGGCTAAAAGATGAGAAATTCACCATTCTGTGAGTCACTTAACCATGAAGTATGAGGCTAGGGGTGTGGTTCAGTGGTAGAGCACTTGCCTAGCATGTACAAGACCCTGGGTCCAATCCTCAGCACTGGAAAGCAACAATAATAAAACAAACAAAAACTAGATGCTATTGAATGTCCTAGATAATAAAAAGAATTTATGAGGAAATCAAAGACATTTAATTCTTCCTCTCAGGTTTTTCAATTTGAAGGTCATTGGAAATTTTTCCAGTGAAGATCTATAATAACGTATCTAAGAACATTGCATATTTATGATGTGCATTTCTGTAATATTGATAATTTGAAATTATTTGAAGAAATTGTTGCAGATTCCCTTAAAATTTAAAAATATGTACCAGGATGGCAGATTAGAGGAAAGAAGCATGTACCATAGGTCACTTAGATGTTAACTATGAACCTATGAACCTCCAACCTTTTGGCTGGTAATGACCCTTCAATTCTAAATCATGCATTGGAGATGGGTATTGTTATTTCATGGACACCTATTATTTGGTGAATCAAGGACAACTTGATTATTTGAAATAGAAATAGGGAAAATTTGGATTTTTTTACTGGTACTAATAGATTGGGAACATTGAAATGATTAAAAAGTTTACTGTCATGTATAACTTATAAGAACAAATTTTAAAAAGTTTAAAATGAGTAACTGCCATATAAAACAGTGAGCTTCCTTTTCTAGTTATTATGCTGTACAAACATGTACATGCATATTTTACTATGCCTTTTAAAGTAAACATTATCTAGCTATAATTTATATATAATAAAATGCAAAAATTTCAGTGTACATTATAGTTAGAGTTTGATGATGCATACATGTAGTGATTACAACATCAGTGCTTTTTACAGTTCATCCTTCTCCTTATCATCCCTTCTACCAAGACAACTACTTCTGATTTGGTAACTTGAGGGAGTCCTTTCTTTTCTATAATTTTATTTATACATAGTCTTAGAATATGTACTATTAGATGTAGGTTTCTCAAACTGAGCAAAATGCTCTGGAGGTTCATCTGTTTTGTTGTATAGACCTCAGTTTGTTCCTGAGTAGTATGCTTGGGTATTATTAAATATACCACCTTTAAAAAATTCCTTTTACCTATTGATGAACATTTGAATGGTTCCCAATTGTTGGCCATTATAAATAAAACTGCTATTGATATTAATGTATGTGTCTTTTTCTGGATATATGATTTTATTGCTATTGAGTAAATAATCAGGAGTAAAGAGCTTTATTAAAAACTGTCAAGGAAAAAACTTTACCAGAGTCCTCTAAAGTGGTGGTATTGTTTTAAATTCCCACTAGGAATGCGTGATGGTTTCATCTGGCACTTTTTTTTTTTAACTTTTATTTTAGTCGCTGTAATCAGTGTTTAATGGCATGTGGTTTTAATCCACATTTTCCTGTTGGCCAATGATGCTGAGTACATGTACATTGGCCTTCATGTAACTTCTTTTAGGAAATGAGTTTAAATCTTTTGCTTATTATTTAATTTGGTTCTTGTTTTCTCTTTTTATTGTCAAGTTCTAACTGTTCTTTACGTAGCCTGAATATTCATCTTTTATCAAATACATGTTTGGTAAATATTTCCTGAGACAGTGGCTTGCCATTTCATTTTCTTCATAGTAGTTTTCAAAGAGAATATATTCAAAAATTTTTAATGAAATCCATTAATCAATTTTTAATGCTAGTGATTTTTCTGTTCTGTTTAAGAACTTTGCATACTCTGAGATTATGCAGGTTATGTTCTATGGTTTCTTTTAGAAGCTTTGTTTCAGGTTTTATGTGACTCATTTCAAATAAAATTCTATTTGCAATATAAAGTGAAGACAGATTCATTTTTAAAATACAGATGTCCATTTTACCAGTACTATTTATTAAAAAGACTATCTTTTCTCATTGTTTCAACTTGGCACTTTGTTGAAAACCAGTTGATCATGCAAGTGTGGGTTTATTTCTAGATTATTTATTCTGTTCCTTTGACTTCTATGTCTGTCATTATGTCAATAAGACATTTTCTTGATTACTGCAGTTTAATATTACATTTTGGATAGTAACAGCAAATGCTCTGACATTCTTCTTTTACAAAATTATGTCAATTTTTCTCAGGTTTTTTGCTTTTGCATATACATTTTAGATTTAGTTTATCAATTTCTTTAATAGTTTTCTTGAATGTTTGTCTTGTATTAAATGTATAGATGTGTATTTGGAATAACTGACACTTTAACAATGTTGAGTGTTACAATATGGAAACATGATATATCTGTTTTGAATGTTAAGCTAGGAAAAATTCTATTTGGTCCATACTTTTATTTTCTTGTAATGTTTTTCTCATTTTGGTATTAGGATATCCCCAATTTCATAAAATAAGTTTGGGGTAGTTTCCCCTCCTCCTCTATTTTCTGACAGGTTCATGGAAGATTAGTATTTTTTCCTCAAAAGTATTTGCTTTAAATCACCATTCAGGCAATTCCTTGTTTTATGAGAAGTTTTTAAATTAGGAGTTTAATTTTTAGCAATAAATACTGTAGGTATTAAATTTATAAGGCAGGAAAATTTTATTTTTAGCTCATTTATTGATTTGGTTATTTTGTCATCATTATTATGTTTTTGGTGTTAAGTTTTTTGAGTTCTTTGTATATCTCTGAGGTACAGGTGGTAAAGATTTTCTCCCATTCTGTAGGCTCTCTCTTCACAATCTTGATTTGTTCCTTTGCCGTGAATAAGCTTTTTAGTTTGATACCACCCCATTTATTGAATCTTGACTTTAATTCTTGAGCTTTAAGAGTCTTATTGAGGAATTTGGTTTGTGAGCTGACATGGTGAAGATTTGGGCCTGCTTTTTCTTCTAGTAGGTGCAGGGTCTCTCTGGTCTAATGCCTAGGTCCTTGATCCACTTTGAATTGAGTTTTGTGCAGAGTGAGAGATAGGGGTTTAACTTTATTCTGCTACATATGGATTTCCAGTTTTCTCAGCACCATTTATTGAAGGGGCTATCTTTTCTCCACTGTATGTTTATGGCGCCTCTGTCTAGGCGGAGATAACTGTATTTACATGGGTATGTCTCTCTGTCTTCTATTCTATTCCATTGGTATTGATGTCTGTTTTGGTGCCAAAACCATGCTCTTTTTTGTTGCTATATGTCTGTAATATAATTTAAGTTCTGGTAAGATGGTCCTGTATCACTTTTCTCACTAAGGATTTCTTTAGCTATTCTGGGCTTCTTATTTTTCCAAATGAATTTCATGACTGCTTTTTCTATTTTTATGAAGAGTGTCACTGGAATTTTAACAGGAATTGCATTAAATCTGTATAATTTGGTAGTTTTTGGTAGTATGGCCATTTTGACAATATTAATTCTGCTTATCCAAGAACATGGGATATCTTTCCATCTTCTAAGGTCTTCTTCAATTTCTTTCTTTCATGTTCTATAGTTTTATTGTAGAGGTCTTTCACCTCTTGTTAGATTGATTCCCAAGTATTTTCTTTTCTTTTCAGGCTATTATGAATGGGATAGTTTTCCTGATTTCTCTTTCAGCTGATTCTTTATTGGTATATAGGAAAGGAAATGGTTTATGGGTGTGAATTTTATATCCTGCTATTTGGGGAATTTCTATGAGTTCTAGAAGTTTTCTGAAGGATAGAGTTTTTCAATCCATTGTTCTTCTTCCCAGTCTACACAGGGTTTTGGAAAAAGCATGCACAGATGAGGGACCCAAAGCTTAATCTTATTATCTTTGTAGAAAATGTGTCTAAGTGTAACACATAAAAAATTATTTGTATTGTAATTTAAATGAATCTGCATTTGTTCTATAAAAATGAAAAAAGACGTATTTGAGATAATCAGGAAAACTTGAGTACAGTTTCACTTTAGTAAAAAAACTGAGACAATTAGTGAAAATTGAAGAAAAATTCAAACTCATGTATCTTATCATAAAATTTAATTTATTCTAGATTTATTTTCTCAAAGGGACAAACGATTTTTCCTACCATATCGAGAGGTTTGTTTTAGTCATTTATTAGATGATTAAACTGTAATACTGAAATTATGAATGCTTCTTGTAAGAAACTATGCTAGACTATTATGTAGAAAACAGTTTTTTCACTCAATGTTGTTTCTGTAGTGGCAAAACACTTTAAATTTTGTTAATCTTGTGAAAATAACTAACTAACCATGAACTCAAGGTCATGTTACATTTAATTCAGGCTTAAAAAATAGAATGTTCAAACCCTTCTGTCAAATAAGGAGCACAGAAAGCCCCAATCCAGTTTGCCTTGTAAAGTAGCTTAAACAAACTGGAATTTTAAATTGTTATTTTTTTTAAAGGTATAGATGGATGTTTACTGAGGAAAGTATATACACATTCAAGGGAGAATGTGAGCAGTTTCCAAGAGAGGCCTGTGGGGTAAAGCAAAGAACCTGCATTCACAAGAGCATGAGGGATATCTGCAGAAGGACAGACAGCAATCCACTGGTGCGGGTGCTAATATTTATAGAAGACCAGGCCTAGGAGGTAGACTAGAGGTGGAAACAAAGTGAAGATACACAATTTTGCCTCAGTTTTCCTTTTGTTTGTGAATTTCCCTCATTTTTTAAGGGTATAGGTGAAAAGCATGTCACTCATGATTTACAACTGTGCTTTCTGCATCTTGATGGGTATTTCCTTTAAGAGCTATAGTAACAAAATGGCATATTATTGGCACAAAAACAGACATAAATACCTGTATGGTATGGTACAAAATAGAAGACACAGAGACAAACCCACATAAATATAATTTTATCATCCTAGAAAAAGGCCCAGTAAACATACAATGGAGGAAAGGTAGTCTCTTCAACAAATGGTGCTGGGAAAACTGGAAATCTATATGTAGCAGAATGAAATTAAACCCCTATCTTTCACTCTGCACAAAACTCAACTCAAAGTGGATCAAGAACCTAGGAATTAGAGCAGAGACCCTGCACCTACTAGAAGTAACAGTAGGTCCAACTCTCCATCATGTTGGCTTAGGAACTGACTTCCTCAAAAAGATCCCTAAAGCACAAGAAGGAAAACCAAGAATCAATAATATGGGATGGTATCAAACTAATAAGTTTCTTCACGTCATAGGAAACAATCAAGATTGTGAAGAGAGAGCCTATAGGATGGGAGAAAATCTTTACCACCTGCACATCAGAGTACTAATATTCAGGATATACAAAAAACTCAAAAAGCTTATCAACAATAATAACAATAATAATAAATAACCCAATCAATAAATGAGCTAAGGAACTGAACAGGAACTTCACAGAATAAGAAATAAGAATGGTCAACAAACACATGAAAAGATGTTTAATATCTCTAGCAATTAGAGAAATGCAAATCAAAATTATTCTGAGATTCCATCTCACTCCTGTCATAATGGCAATTATCAAGAATACAAATAACAATAAATGTTGGCAAGGATGGAGGAGGGAGGTACACTCATATATTGCTGGTGGGACTACAGATTGGTGCAACCACTCTGGAAAGCAGCATGGAGATTGCTCAGAAAACTTGGAATGGAACCACCATTTGACCCAGTTATCTCATGCCTCAGTATATATCCAAAGGACTTAAAATCAGCATACTACTGTGATACAGCCACATCAATGTTTATAGCAGTTCAATGCACAATAGCTAAGCTATGGAACCAATCTAGGTGCCCTTCAACAGATGAATGGCTAAAGAAAATATGGTGTATATACACAAGGGAAGCTTACTCATCCATAGGGAAGAATGAAATTATGGCGTTTGCCAGTAAATGGATGGAACTGGAGATTATCATGCTAAGTGAAATAAAGCAGTCCCAAAAATCCAAAGGCTGAATGTTCTCTCTGATATGCAGATACTGACGTACAGTAATAAGTAGAGGTGGAAGGGTCTAGGGGAGAGGGGAGGTTCACCAGATTGGACAGGGGAGAGTGGGGGGGAGGGAGGAAGGTGGGAATGGGAAAGACAGTAGAATGAATTGGATGTAACTTTCTTATGTTCATATATGAATACATGACCAGTGTAATGCCATATCATGTACAACCACAAAAATGGGAAGTTATACTCCGTGTATGTATGATATGTCAAAATACATTCTATTGTCATGTATTACTAAAAAGAACAAATAAAAAATTTTAAACAAGAGCAAGAGCAAAATAATACTCAAACCTAACAACAGCCCACATATTCAATTTTTTCAAGATTTTCACTGTAATGATAACTGCCTGACATGCACTTACTGTAAAAACAACACACAAATAGCTTGTGCAATAGTTTATTCTTGGTTGTCAATGTGACTGGATTGGTATATTAAACCAAAAAAATTGGTATAGAGAATTGAAGTCAATGATGTTATAATACTCATGATGTGGTTCAGAAACCTTTGGAATTGTTTTGTGGGAGGAGTTTGGGAAAGTTTGAAGAAGTAGACTACAAAAATTCTAGATGCTAAAAGTGGAGCTTAATGGGTAATTCTGGTAGGAGTTTAGAAGATCAGAGTACTGATAAGAGTACAGACAGAAATGACCATGTTAATGAGGATACAGATGAAAATAAACAGTCCACTGGGAATAAGACTAGAGGTCACCAATATTACATTCTGGCAAAGAACTTGTCTACATTTTGTCCATGCCCTTGACCCAGTTATCTCACTCATTTAAGGGTGAGATCATTTAAGGGTGATGGACTGATCAGTCTGGCACAGGAAATTTTATGGCAATTCAGAATTCTGCAGTGACATGGGCACTGCTTTCTTGATTTTTTAATCAAATTCTCAATGAGACTCAGAAGCAAAAAGCAGAGTAGAAAAATTTGGAAAACTTGCAGTTTGATTTGAAAAGAAGTGCATATAAATTTCTAGCCAAGGAGAGTGGAGTTACTAAAGAAATTACACCATTATGCAACCATTTTTAGATATAATCACAAAATACCAATTATAAATAAATAACAAATGAATAAATAAATAAACAGAAGACCAATAGATTAGAGGAAGGAGAGGAAGGACTGAAATGGAGCAAACTCTGTTCTATGCATTTATGAATCTATCAAAATGAACCTCACTATTATATATAACTATAGTGCACTAATAAAAACATATTTAATATTAAAAAAAGAAAAGAAAGAAAAATTAGCACAGTTAAAAAGAAAACAAGAAATTTCCTCCAGATAGTAGGAAAAATGCCTTGAGGATATCTCAGGATTCTGGAAGACAGCACTTATCACAGGTTCAAAGATGCAAAATTTCAACTGATTTCAAACTTCCCTCTGAGAAGAGAGCCCTGGGGCACCCTGCTCCCACCGGGCTGCCTAGGGATTGGTCTCCTGGGATTTATATCCCTATATTTAGTCAACAAAGTACTCAGAGGCTGCAGCAGCAGTGGTTTGAGTAGGTCCAGCCAGTACCAGTGCCAGTTGCAGTCCTTGTTATTGTTCATATGAGACTGTTTTTTCAGGCATGCAAAATTTAAGTATTATGGTGTCATGAAGACTTCCATCAAGGTCTCAAAGGAAAGACTTGGAGGACAGGCAGTATACAGGAGGAATGGATTTCCTGCATGCTGTCACTAATAGAGTGATCCATGAATCCGTGAGTGAAGGCAAAGGTACAGTGGAGACCCCAGAAAGTTAAAGGTGCCAGGAATGTGGAATGACTTCCAGAGGGAAGCTTCAGGCAGTAAACAGAGCCAGCCCAAATGAGTGGCCATATGGGCTTCAACCAGCAAAGCCTATACAGGTGGGACTTCCCAAGTCCTTTGGAGCTCACATGATGTCAACACATCCCAGTTAGTGAACATTGAGCTACAGGATTTAGTTTTCCCAGTTGGGTTTTGCTCTTGCTTTCATCTATTTTTTCAATCTATTTTTTCATTGTCTTCATATTTCTCCCATTTGGAATGGTAATGTTTAATCTGTGCCATTTTATCTTGAAAGCATAAAATCTGTTCTATTGATTTTTATAGGAACTCACAATTAACAGTTTGCCTTGAGTCTCAGAGAAAACTTGGGACTTGAACTTTTGAGCAATGCTGGAAGTGTTAAGACTTGGAGGATTCTTGGAGATGAATTGAATCTTGCATTGTGACATGACATTAGGGCCAGGGACAGAATGCTATAGTTTGGATGTTGATATGTCCCCAAAAGCCTATCTTTTGAAGGCTTGGTGCCCAGCCTATGGCACTATTAGATGGTGGTGGAACCTCAGAAAGTGGAGCCTATGGTAAGGAAATTAGATCACTGGGGACATGCCCTTGAAGGAGATATTGGAACCCTGGAACTTCCTTTATCTCTTTTTGCTTTCTAAATGCCATGAGGTGAGCAACTTTGTTCTTTACCACACATTTCCTGCCATGATGTACTGCTTTGCCACAGGCAACTTGACTGAGCAAGTGACTGACTGTGAACTAAAACCTATGAAACCATGAGGAAAAATAATCCTTTCTCCTTTAATTTGATTTATCTCAGGTATTTCAACTGAGTGATGGAAAGCTAACAGTTAGTTTTGTATAATGTCATAAAATTTTCATGAGTAATCAATCATAATTATATATAAATAAAAAATAGATATGAAAAAGAAAACAGTTTATAAAAATGAACTTTTAAATAATGATTATATTTTCAAATATGTCTGCAAGATATCTTCCAATTCTAATTCAGACCTTAAACTCTTAGATTTCGTTAAGGTAAGAAATTCATATTTAATTAATATCTAAATAATTTCCATGAAAGGTACCATAAAAACTGCTATTCCAAATTTATCCACCTTTGGCCTTTTATTATAGAACAATGAAAGACTTTTTGATATGTTAACAATCATGTTCTGTGATACATTAAACACCTGAACAATGGTTTAGTGCATTTTTTCACAAAATTAAAGCAACTAAGGATTAAGAATTCTTATTAATGTGGAAATTAAAAGTGGGAAAAAAAGATAAAACAACTCTGCATGTTAGAAAAGTATATTATGTTTCTGCTATGCAAAGATATGAGGTATGCAGGATTTGTTTTTGTTAAGGAAAAAATAAGAGTAATTTTTGTTTGAATTGGAGTTACTGATTTTCTTATTATCAGTAAAAAATAATAAGAAAAAAATAGAAATATAAAAGATTTCTGTAAATCAAATATTAAAAAATAAATTATATACTTAGTTAAGCTAGCTAAGGTTTGAATAGACTTATTTATTTTTTAAAACAATGATGCTTAATATTATAAAGACATTGCTATAAAATAGAAGCTGGTTTATCTCTGTTAAAATGAAATAATTCTCCTGGAATGTTGCTCTTATAATGTTAAGGGCTTGATAACTTAATGTTTAAGAAACCAGCTTGGGAAATATTTTGTGTTTCATCAAAATACTTATGCTTCATATTGTATACTATTAGGTCCTTGATTACTTAAATAATTATTGTCAATATTAAGTCCCTAGTTTTCATCTTAAATTATGTAACTCCCTGTATTGCCTTTAAAATATTTTGTGATTTGATTTTACTTCACAGTGAGTTGTTTTATTTACTTAGGTGCTTTTAACCTTTCAATAGTATGGATAACTTTCCAAAATGGAATTCTAAATTAAGTCGTTTTGTACTCATACTAACTTTGGGAGCTTCACAAGGCTCTTGGAATATCCCAAAATAATTATTTCTCTCCATGTCAAAAAGAAATGTTAAACTAAGACTATCTAATATGTCAAATTTGCATGGGAAACCAAAAAGATACTTAACCTTCTTTAAGTTATATAGATGTATGTGATTAGTATGTTTCTCAGAAATTATATGAAGTTTCTAAAAACCTACTATGTCCTGGGATAGTGTTATCAGTCATAATTTTGTCTATTATATTCATTTGCTGAGAGTACAGAGACTGCAAGAACAAAGGTAGGCATAAAATATTGTCTGAAAGACCCCAAATTCTTTACTCCTTGAAATCCATCATGCTGCCTCTTTAATGATGTCACTTGGAATGGTGTATGTATCAGGAGGGAAAGAAATTGAATATGACAAAGTAGAGAGAAAAGAAAGGTGGGTTCCAGGGAGAAACAAATGACAATCAAACTCATGGCTGGCCTGAGGATCCAGGATCCATTATTTTTAAAATTTTAAGTATTCCTCAGCATGTACAGCTTCCTTACTTTTGTTTTATATTCCTTGTTTCCCTAAAATCTCAAGAAGATCAGTGAAAGTTTTGGAAATTATGTATTTGTGCTATAGAATCCAGGGAAGTCTGGGAACAATAGAAATCTTTCCCCTGGCAACTGGCTTGTGGATAAAGGGAGAGGGATCTTGCTGGAAGCAGAGGTAGGGGTCCTGAATGCTCTTATGCTGTGTTCGTGTCTGTCAGATTTTGGATTTACTCACTCCCAGAAAGACAGATGACAATCAGAAATTTCGTGCTATTTTGTTGAAATACTGAAGATATTTTTATGACTGTATTGTTCCAATGGTCTAAGTTTCTGAAGGACAGTATCTTCTCATTCATTTTCTGAAACAAACAAGGAAGGTATAGAAAATATGTGACATGCAGGAGGTTTCTGATTCCTTGATAGGATCATGAAGTCAGGTAGTTAGATACCATGACCTCTCCCTCTTCCCCTCCCCCTTCCTTCCTTCCTTTACTATTTTCTGTTTGTTCATTCTTGTTAGGCACTTGGTACCTACTATGGTCTAAATAATTGCTTGTAATATAAGAAATGAAGATTGTTCTTTCTTTATCTTTTTATTGGTATCTAAAATGATTAAGTATGTACTTACAAAGATGATCACTGCCACATATAAAAGTGAAAATTGAAACCAGCTTAAGCATCAGTAAAGGCTTTGATCATGGAAATTATTGTACAATTACACAATATAATATATAATTATAAAATAATAGATACAGAAGAAGGTGAAGATGAAGAAGTAAAATTACTGAGAGAAAGGAAGGAAAAGAAAGAGAAAGAACCACAGAAAGAAAAAAGAAAAACAGTAGAAAGTTCTAGTTATGTCTATGAAATGATGTGGAAGTTTTCTAAGAATTGTTATTTGAAAACATAGATCTACATATGTGTTATACTACTATTTGTGGGACATAAGGGATAATATGCTTATGTACAGGTAACTATTTCCAAGGCAATATTCAAAAGAATTGATGAGTTTTGGTGGGGATGTGAGTGTGGATGGTAGGATGAGATATACCTTTAGACTTAGCTTCACACCTTTTTCTTCAGGTACATACATGTATATATTTATTAATTATATACAGAGATGTATTAGTATCTATCTATCAGAGTATGGATTAATCTAAAGTAAGCATTTAAAGATCTACATTTTAGTTGGCACCATAAAGTGTCATTTATAGGGATATTAGCCCACTAGCTCTGGTAGAGACAGAACTGAGCAAAGAATGGTCTGATGGAATTGTAAGATGAGAGACATTGAGTCTGATCAAGGAGGGACAGGGACAAAGGGAGAACACTGCTTCACTTCCACAAAGCAAAACAACTAAACACAGGTTGTCATTTGGGGGAAAAAATTGGGGGAGGGGACAGTGCCCCTCAAAATCAGAATTTCCTTGGACAGAGTCTTAAAAATAATGAATTTTGCTAATCTAGCTCAGAAGATCTGAAAAGAAATGTTAGGAAATGGATTTCATGACCTGAAATTTCAAAATGTCTGCAATGGATTTTTTGGCACTTTTAAATTTGACAAGTATAGAACTGAGGGCCTTTGCTGAGGAGTGACTTGCATCACACTTGTTATTGAATCTAGACTGCCAGTATGGTTGGCTTTGGTGAGGTCTTTGTGGTCAGTCACCTTGGGAAGGTGGTGGTGGTCTCTGGGGCCTTCCAAGATGAGCAGGGTGAGCATACAGCCAAAGGCCTCCTTGTGGGTGTCCAGGGGGGAAGAGAGAGTATGCTGCTGATTGCTTCCTTTTGGTGGTGGTGCTTGCTATGAATTATCACCTTCATCTTCATCTCCATCATCAGCAGGAGGTTTAGGTGGTGGTCCCTCAGGCTCCTGATCAAGGCTCTGACTTGGGTCCTCAACATCTGTGTGGGTACAGCCCAAGGGCAGATGAAATTAGAGGTAGAAGTCTCTTTCATTTTTACATCTCAACCTTATCACATTGTTTTTTTCTCCCATGACCTACCTGTCAACTGGGAGCCTTCCTCCTAGTGCACTGATTCTTAATAAAGGGTTTCTCTCAAGCTGTACACTGATAATAGGAAACGTCTCATAACTTGGCTCCCGAGACAATTTTTTGCCTTTAAATTTGGTAGAATCTGAGGTTTCCAATAAGAGAATTGTAAAGATTAGACTACCAGGAGAAGATGAATTAAGCTACTCAGCAAGGCTTTATTGGAATATGCACCCTCGGACAAAATCCCCCGTCCATCAAAGCATGTCGGGAGAAATGGCGTCGGAGATTCCGTGCATAGAGAATTTTAAGAAAACCCAGTCAGGAAGGGGAGGGCTTGGGAACAGGAAGAGAAGGCCAGAGTCCTTCCTGAATGGGTCAGGAAAACTCGCTGATTGACAGGAGGTGTGTCCACTAGTGACGTCACATCTGGCTTGCAGCAGCTCCACTGACCAGTTTCCTTAATTGGGCATCTTAGACCCTGACCAGACCTAACATCCCGGCCTTTTTGGTAATATAGGACCGCAGATTCTGTCTGGCTACTTCGAGCGGGATTAGGGGCATCGAGAGATGGGAGTGCGGCCGGGGCATTGGTCAGGCAGGGAATATCTGGTTGTCAGTCATGTTGCTTGAATGTAGAAACATCACCTGTGGGTAGGAACAGAAGCTTGGGAGAGATTACTGGTTAGCAGAAAAAGAAGGGGAGGCTGCCGAGAAATTTTGAGTTTGGTGGGAGTCCAGTGTGATGGGAGTTTAAGGCTGGTCTATTCTGTAATGAAATTTGTTTAGGTTTTTTAAGTAGCGGCTACTGCATAATCAAGTCCTCTTGCCTAAGTCCAGAGGCAGTGAATGGGGGCCAAGGAGAGCCCTACTATTACCAAAAGAAAGATGGCCCTTTTTTGCCCTAGAGAGGGAGGTGATAATTCAGCCTCATTGCACAGTTAAGTAACAAGGCTGGAGAGGACAAGGCATGTAAACAATATTTAGTTTTTAATGTCACAGATGTCTATCTTTAAATTATTTTAAATGCCCAGGATTGGCTGTGTTCTTGATTTTGCTAGGTGTTTAAGATGAAGCAAGTCAAATTGACTTCTGTTCTTACCTATTGTAAAGAGTCACCTTTTATTTTCCTGGGAGGCATCCTTGAGGAACTTGAAGGCAGCATGTTAGCTGCTAGTGCCACCTACGTTAGGAGAGGTCGAGGTCTGGTGAGGTCTGGTGCTGGTGCGGCTTCCCCAGGCAGCCTGAGGGACAATTTCCCCTCTTCGGCGACCTTCCTCTTCATTGTATGGCATTTGATTGGCTCTTTAACTCCCTAATGGTCTTAGAAATATCCTTGATCAGGAGGTCCTGCGGCCCAGAGATGTAGAGCACTTCAGAGAAGTTTCTTCACTCCTTGGATTTAGGTTGACTCAAAGGGCAAAAGCCAAATACTGATTTTTTGGCCCTTTAATTTTAGTTTTTAAGTCTTGATCTTAAACACTCAGCAAGCCAATTTCAGCAGTCTTAAAGTAAGGGTATTGGGCTTTAAGTTCAAGGCCTATTTATCCTATAGGTGATGGCTGATTTATCTTAAAATAATCTGGGTTGCTTATTTTTGAAGTAGTACATCTGTATAACATTAACAGGCAATAGTTAGAGTTTCAGGAAAATACAAAATAAAATTAACAGCAGCAAAACATTTAGTTTGTGTAACATAACAGCTTTCTCAAAGTTTGGCTGAGTTATATATTATGTCCCTGTTTGAGGTCCTAATGATCTTTACAAGAAAATTAATCCTTTGAACATATCTTTAAATGAACTGGAGTCTCATCTATTTTGAAGCCATTGTAGTAAGCTGGGAGCCAGAACTATCTCAGGTAAGACAGGGCTCCTTGTAAAATCTTAGCAGAATATTAAATAGATTAGGTCCTCATTTATTTAAAAGATCATTCTGATGTAAAAATAATTTAAAGTCTTATCTTATTGATGATAAGTTGAGTTATAAAACATTAAATGATATGAATGGATACCATACAAGTTCAGTTTGGAGAACATCAGCTTCATAAAACATTCTTTTAAACCTTGTATTTTAAAGACTTGTATACCTGGAAGATATGAACACATTTAATATAAAAACAGAACTGGTAGCACCATAATTGCATTGATGTTTAATCACAGTTGTATACCTTTTGATCAGAAATATTCTCTTGCCTTCCAATAAATATATTTAGAAACTTTAATTCCTTTTGAGGTAGGTATAACTTGTCTCTAGAGTGTAAAAAACTTTTATAGTTGGATAAAATACATCTGATCAGAAGTTTTAACTTTAGTGTGCAGAATGAAAGTTTCAAGTTTAAAAATGTAAGAGTGAAGAGTCCTAGAAAGAGAAAGCAAGCCGGCTGCAGACATCGAGTGGTAAGGCTGGGGGGAGGGGCAGCGGCGGCCTGTCTGAGTGGCGCAGAGGCAGAGGGAGGTGCAGGGAGGTGCTAGCCTGTCTGAGCGCGCACAGACGCACAGACGCAGGGAGAAACGCAGGAAGGCGGTGTGGGCAGGCTCTGCTCAATGCCTCATTTCTGCCCTCTGGCGCTGGGAGTGAGGTCGGCTTTGTTTTCTAGGGCCAGAAACTTCTGGGACACTGCTTCGGCTTTGGAAAGGGGAGGAGGGGAGAGCGCAGCGAGAAGAACTGAAAAGACAGAACAGAGGGGAAGGAAGGGAGGGGTGAGAGCACACTTCCAACAAAGCCTTGGTGAAAGGAATTTCTGTCCATTTCCCCATCTGGTGACAAAAATTAGCCCAAATCAGTGAGGATTTAAAAATCAAAAGTTCCTTGTGATTTCTCAGCGGCCCCGGGAGGAGTGGACGGGAACATAAATTGGTGTCCCAAAGAATGCTCGCGCCCACGGGAGAACAGGGCCAGGCGGAAAATTGAAGCGTCCTCCGAAATTTTCCAGGGCCCGGACGGCAGACAGCGCATGGCTAACAGGGAACGTCTTCCCAATCTTCGTGGCCTTGAGTGGACAGAGCGCCCAAGTGCACGTGTGACTTACAGAATGGGCCTCTGGAGTGAACGGTGGGGGAGGGGCAAGCCGAGAAGCCAGAGGAAGCGGGGACCTACCTCACTCTTGTCAGTCTGGGTGGGGAAGACAGGGAGTGGCTCAGGAATTCTCTGAGTCCAAAGGGCCTGCGTTAACCCCGGTATGGGGTGGTTCAAAGCCCTCCCGGGTTTTCGGCAGCATTATGTAAAGATTAGACGACCAGGGAGAAGAATTAAGCCACTCAGCAAGGCTTTATTGGAATGCGCGCCCTCGGGCAAAATCCCCCGTCCATCAGAGCGTGTCGGGAGAAATGGCATCGGAGATTCCGTGCATAGAGAATTTTAAGAAAACTCAGTCAGGAAGGGGAGGGCTTGGGAACAGGAAGAGAAGGCCAGAGTCCTTCCTGAATGGGTCAGGAAAACTCGCTGATTGACAGGAGGCGTGTCCACTAGTGACGTCACATCTGGCTTGCAGCAGCTCCACTGACCAGTTTCCTTAATTGGGCGTCTTAGACCCTGACCAGACCTAACAAGAATTTCTAGGGATTATCTCCTCAGATAAAAGAGAAACAAAGAAATAAGGATTATAAATGTTAATTACATTGCTAGTTATATTTCAAGATGCAGTAATAATTTGCTGCCTGCTAGTGCAAGTGTGACCATATAAGCCCTTGTTGAAATTAGAGCTGGTTGCTCAAGGCCCTACACACACAGAGAGAAATACCAATATTGTAAAAGACAAAATGATGATCCACAGTGGATTCACTAAATACACGTGAGAATTTTTTGTCAGCTATAGGGACACAGTTGAATGAATAAACAGACAAAAGGAACAGACATTCCTTTCTGTGCATTTCACCTTGAAGCCATATAATTAGGGGGAACAACATTAGGGAAGAAGGAAGCAATTTAGTGATTCTAAGTACAATGTAGGACTCAGAATCTGAATACTGTGCATTTGTGTGTCTCTCAGCAGTCACCTCTTTTCAGGAGAACAGGGAAAATACTCTTGTTGTCATGGGAGCCAGACCTGCCTGTTTTTCACCGTGGTGTCCCTGCTCATGGTCCCCAGTATCAAAGTTAAGGAAGATTTGTCTTTGGGGAACTAAATTCATTAATTTCTCAAAACTAAAATGATGATAATAATTTGGGAGAACTGAAAAATTCCTCAGGGAAAAAAAAAAGAAAAGATAATAAAGTGAGAAAGAAGTGGTTTGTACCTGATTTTGAAGAGGAAGAGTCTTCACTGATAATATCTAGGAAATAAAGCACAGAATGTGAAGAGTCAAGTCCAGAGTCTTTCATGGCTCACAGGGAAGGCTAATTTCCGACCATAGCCTATACAACCCCTAGAGTGAACTCATCAGCCATTCTCTCTGATGGTGTTGGAAATGGAAGAAATTTTAAGGAAATGACAATCATGGATGGCAATCAACAATGCTAGTGTCACTCATGAACTAAAAACAGAACAAACAAAGCCTCCTACTTTTTGTTTTACCTACAATCCCTCAATGCTACTGCTCATTTAGGTTAAGTATACTAGGACTTTGAACATCACATTTTAATATTTCTTTACCCTTTTTCTTGAGTGAATCATTTGCTTATATGAATATTCTTTCTTAAGAGAGGAAACCAGGAGTAAAGTTTTGGAGACAATGTTCCAAATAGTACAGAGAGCACACTGAAATATTGAATGCAGGTCAGAGAAAAATGGAAAATTGGGCCCTGGTATTTCTATCTTATTATGTAGAGAGATTCAAATTTATTATGTTTCTCCATCTTGGAAGCAGCTCTAATGTGTGTGTATCTCCTTCTGTCCTGTGTGCAGTGTAAAGCCAAGCTATCAGCACCCACTGTCTGCTTTGATTATGAGGCTCTTCACACTTGTTCTTCCTTCTAACAGTATTACCACCTTCCCATGTGTCCTTTACAGTACAGTGAGCTCTTCCTAAAAATGCAAAACTTGCCTTTTCATTCTTCTCTTTTAGACCTTTGTATGGAGTGTCAGTTTTACATTAAATAAAGTCAAAAGCCTTGATGTGGAATGAGGACATAACCAATCTTACCTTTGTCATAAGAACTCTGCAGTCCAAATTAGTGCAACCACTATGAATCTCTATGGTGTGTCCTCCTAAGACCCAAGCAGAATCTTATCACACCTGCCGCCATTTTCTTATACCTTCATTTGAACTCTGAGCTGAGCTCAGGGCCAGCAAGGCCGCCATGAGCAGGAGAAGGAGGAGGCTCTGGAGTTGTTTCCAGTCTGTGCTGGGGGAAATGGGTCAGCTCCCTTTATAAAGAGGAGCAGAACAATGGAACCTTTGAGCTCCAAGCTGGGTGATCTAATCCCTAACACATTAGGATGCCTTGTATCTGTTATTCCTACGTGGAACAGGATGGGGTGTGGAGGAGGTTGACAATTTGTCATATCTGAAAGGAACAATATGTGACTTGGACACTAGTCTTGAAACCAGTCTGTACTACCAGTCAGCACAGATATTAGAATTGAAGTTCCAACAATATGTGAATTTCAATCTGTTTCATGAGACTGACTCTGCACCCCCTGTGTTGTTTGTGAGGGAATGTTTATGTATGTATGCGTACATGTATATGCATGTCATCAGTGATCTTATACCCAAAAAGAACATGTTTAAGACCTCTGACCCTATTATAGCTCATACTCCGGAAATCATGATGTATGTTTCTCTATGTGTAGGATATTAGCTAAGTTTTTGATGACACAATGTTCATTACTGTTCATTACTGTATTACTGTTCAACATTGAAATAAATAAGGACTCCACATTTAAACATATGATAACAAAAGATTGACTCGGAATGCTCATGTCAGAAAGATTATCTAAGATTCTCATCAGGATCTGGCTCTCATCAGGGAAGCTTTGGTGTTGAAGAATATGAGTAGCTATAACATTCTGTCCTTGTAGATATCCTTGGGAGTTATCAAAGCCAGTGATGTCACAGAAACTCCATGGGATTTCCACAGCACAGCAACATGAATGCACATTTTGCAGGTGATCCACACTGTCTTAGGTATCTCAGACTTCTTTGAGGCTCCTCCTCTATTCCAGAAATCCAGTAAGATAGCATTTTTCCTTGTCTTTCTAGGAGAGGATTTTTTTTTGAAGTGAAACTGATGGTTGATTGGCCAGAATCATGAAGTTGAATGGGGTAGTCAGATACCATTATTAAAGTCTCAGTTGTATTGCATTCCTGTTCTGTTTTACAGTCACATTCTGTGATTTTTTTTTTTTCCAGACTGGTCTTCATCACAGTATTTTCTTCACCATGTTGATACTCATTCCTCTCCACTCTCTTGAATCTGATGTGCTGATATTTTGTGTACTGAACTGATCTCCCTCTGTTTACTTATGGTTTTACATCTGGGTTTCCCCACTTAAATTTAGGGATGAATCCATTGTTTAATCCTCTAAGTCATGGCCTGTTCCAGCTTACACTACTAACTCTCTTTCATTATTGTGTTTCCTCCAGGTCTTCTTTGGGAACCTGCATTGCTTGCTGTCTTTTCACCTGCTATTTATTCTGTTCTATCTCGTAGTGACCCATCATCCTTTTCATGGAAGATCTACATTAATCAGTAGTTGGATACCACTATCAGGGACCTGCATCTTATTATTTCAGACCTTATTGAGTTCTTATGTTAGATTACTCATTTTTGCGCAGGGCCGGTGGAAAATTAGAGGAGAAATTTGGTTGGAGGTAAGGTGGGGAGGGCCATGTGAATGGAAATCCTAAAGACAGATCCCTTGTCTGTTGTGAACAATTTGCTCCTGTGTTTTGCACATCCTGGCCCTTTCTGAATGGGTCAAGAGAATGTTGTAGGAGGGCCTCCTAAACAATGGGATTTTGTACAGATAATGTGACTCCTGCTGGTGACCAGAATAATGATTTATTTTTCCCTGGCATAATTTTGTATGTATTCTGAAGGGAGAATATTTTGGCAGTTGGCAATTCTTCCCTAGTTATATATAGAGCAGAGCAGTTTTAGCTGGGCTTCTGGGCTTTATGAGAGGTATTGAGAAGTTGGTGGGTCCTGGCAGGTCCTTTTCTTTTTTTATTGTCATGACTATTTCTGGTTTCTTTAGATGCTATATGGGAAAGGAATCTGGAGATGAGTGGTCCTTACCAGATGATAATGGTTGACCCTCAGATGGGAAAGGAAGATCAGAGAGAAGGACTGGAGGTAAGTAGCTCCAGGCAGAGGTGCCCACCTCAGTGGGTGGCTATGGAAGCTGCAGTCCTGGTAGCAGTCAGCTTTGTCCTTGGCCTGGTGGGTCCTGGCACAGAGCAGGTGACTCTTCTGCATGTCATTCAGCTCAGGCCCTTTTCCTGTTCTTGTCCAATGCCAGCAATGCATGAAAGAGACTAGTGTATTGTGAATGAAAAATATCACCTGTGAACTCAGCAGACAACCAAAACAGAGATTATGGAAGGAGGTGCTATCAGAAAGGGTGGATGGAAGCTTTGAGCAAGGCTGCAGCAGGCAGCTTGGGGGGACTTCAGGCGAGTTTAAGCCCTGAAACAATCTACTTGACTCCCACATTCTAAAACCTGCTGTCTCACTTATTAGTTGTTTTTGACTACCTAAAAACCTCACAGAGGGAGTGGAATTAAGATAATTTATTTTCACACAGCTTTGGAACTAGAAGTGCAAGATTAAGGTGGCAACAGATTCAGATTCTTCACCCTCCGGGGCTTCCAGAGGGTGACCTCTGAGCTGTCTTCACATGGAGCTCTCTCTGCACATGCATCCCTGTTATCTCTCTGTGTGTCTCAATGAACTCCGCTTATAAGAATCCTCATCAGATTGGATTGAGACACATGCTAACAGTCTCATTTTAACTTAATGACCTCTATAGATCCTGTCACCAAATACAGGCATATCTGAATATTGGGTATTATCGTTCATCACAGAAATGTAGGGAGGGGACAAAATACAGCTTATAACATCCCCTCCCCAATCTTTGCTCAGCTAATGATAGTTGTTAAAAAATATAGGATTCTTTTGGCTTATTGTTGCCACCAGGCATTACCCATAAGCAAAAGATTTTTCAAATTTATATTGCAAATATGAGCACTTGTTTAATCTCTAAGACTCTGGCTCAGGCAATGAAATTCTCTCCTTTGGCCTACTACCATTCTACCAACCTGTTTTAGTCCTTTTTTTCTTTTTTGTGACCAAAATACCTGATAAGAATAATTTCAGGAGGAAAAGTTTATTTGGGGCCTCATGGTTTCAGAGGTCTCAAGCTATAGACAGCCAGTTGTATTCCTTGGGGATTGAGGTAAGGTGGGACATCATGGTGGAATGGCAGAGGAAAGCAGGTCAGAATATGGCCACCAAGAACTGGGGGTGGGGAGAGAGAGAGAGAGATTGGGAGGGAGAGAGAGAGATTTTTTACTCCACTTTCCAGGGACAAAATATATACCTAAAGGCACAACCCAATGACCCACCTCCTCCAGCCATATCCTACCTTCCTTCAGTTACTACTCAGTTAATCCCCACCAGGGAATCAATTCACCAATTAGGTTAAGGTTCTCATAACCCAAACATTTCATCTCTAAACTTTCTTGCATGGTCTCACACATCAGCTTTTAGTGGACACATACATAAACCATAAGACAACCCCATGCTGGTCAAAGATGAGTATAATAGGAAATATTTATTAAACATTTATTGTATGCTATTTCATCTTCAGAACCTTCTTATTAGGTATATGTGATTATCATAATCATCTCAAGATTGCAGATTAGATGATGGGCCAAGGCCAAGGATGTTTTAAAGGCTACCAGCATCTGGGAGACAGCCAGGCACAGGGCATGTGTTCCTATTGCTGGGCTCCACTGCTTTCCTGCCAACTATTTACTTTGGAGGTGAGCAGGAATGAAATCCAGAAAACAAACAAAAGCGCTTTTTTTTTTTTTTTTTTTTTTCTGAGACAATTAAGGGAAATGTTCCTAACATGCCAACAGGTAAGTTGAGGAAAAAAAGTCATGAATTACTTACTTCTTTGAAATCATATGCAACTTACCCACTTATTGTACTCTGTTTTCTTTCCCAAAGTTATCATGCATATTAGTTCTTGCTTTTAAAAATATTCCAAAAAATTAATAAAGCCTAAGCTCTGGGATCCCTTATCTGCACAGGCTCCTTGCAAGATGCTGTGTACATGGGAGATCTTTCCATCTTCTAAAGTCTTCTAGTTCTCTCTTTAGTGTTCTGTAGTTTTCACTGTAGAGGTCTTTTAGCTCTTTTGTTAGATTGATTCCCAAGCATTTTATTTTTTCGAAGCTATTGTGAATGGGGTAGTTTTGCTAATTTCTCTTGTGGTAGATTCATCACTTATGTATAAAAATGCGTTTGATTTATGAGTATTGATTTTATATCCCACTACTTTGCTGAATTCATTTATTAGTTTTAGAAGTTTTATGATGGAATTTCTTGGATCTTATGAATATATTGAATCATGTTATCAGCAAATAGTGAGAGTTTGAGTTCTTCTTTTCCTACTCATATCCCTTTAAATTCTTTCTTCTGTCTAATTGCTCTGGCTAAACTTTCAAGGATGATGTTGAATGAAAGTGGTAAAAGAAAGCATCTTTGTCTTATTCCAGTTCTTAGAGGGGATTCTTCCAATTTTTTCTCATTGAAGATGATGTTGGCTTTTGGTTTTACATAGATAGCTTTTACAATGTTGAGGTATGTTCCTACTATCCCTAGTTTCTTTAGTGTTTTGAACGTAAAGAGGTATTGTATTTTGTCAAATGCTTTCTCAGCATCTACAGAAATAATTATATGATTCTTGACTTTAAGTCTATTGATGAATTACATTTATTGATTTCCAGATGTTGAACCAACCTTGCATCCCTTGGATGAACCCCTGTGATTCCTGTGAACTCTTTTTGATATGTTTTTGTATGTGATTTGCCAGAACTATATTGAGAATTTTTGCATCTATGTTTATCAGGGATATTGGTCTGAAGTTTTCTTTCCTTGATGTGTCTTTGTTTGATTTTGGTATCAGGATGATACTAGTTTCATAGATTGAATTTGCAAGTGCTCCCTCTTTTTCTATTTCATTGAATAATTTGAGGAGTATTGGTGTTAATTCTTCTTTAAAGGTCTTGTAGAACTTGGCTGAGAATCCATCTGGACCTGGGTTTTTCTTAGTTGGTAGGCTTTTGATGGTGTTTTCTATTTCATTGTTTGAAACTGATCTGTTTAAATCATGTATGTCCTCCTGATTCAGTTAGGGTAGGTCATATGCCTCTAGAAATTTGTCAATGTCTTCAAAATTTTCTATTTTATTGGAGTATAAATTTTCAAAATAATTTGTCATTATATTCTGTATTTCAGTAGTGTCCTTCATGAGATTTCCTTTTTCATCATGAATTTTAATAATTTGAATTTTCTCTCTTTCTCTTTGTTAGTGTGGCTAAGGGTTTATCAATTTTATTTATTTTTTCAAATAACCAACTTTTTGTTTTGTTAATTTTTTGAATTGTTTCTTTTATTTCAATTTCATTGGTTTCAGCCCTGATTTTAGTTATTTCCTTTCTTCTACTGCTTTTGGTGTTGATTTGTTTTTCTTTTTTAGGGCTTTGAAATATAATGTTAGGTCATTTATTTGTTGACTTTCTATTCTTTTAATGGATGAGCTCAATGCAATGAACTTTCTTTTTAGCACTGCCTTTGTAGTGTCCCAGAGATTTTGAAATGTTGTATCACTATTCTCATTTACCTCTAAGTATTTATTTAATGTAATCCCAATGACATTCTTCATGGAAATAGAAAAAACAATAATGAAATTCATTTGGCAAAATAAGAGACTAGAATAGCCAAAGCAATCTTTAGCAAGAAAAGTGAAGCAGAAGGTATCACAATACCAGACCTTAAACTATATTACAGAGCTATGGTAACAAAAATGGCATGGTATTGACACCAAAACAAACACATAGAACAATGGTACAGAATAGAAGACAAAGAGACAACCCACATAAATACAGTTATCTCATACTAGACAGAGGCACTAAAAATATTCACTGGAGAAAACATAGTCTCTTCAACTAATGGTGTTGGAAAATTGGAAATCCAGATGTAACAAAATGAATAAACCCCTATTTCTCACCCTGCACAAAACTCAACTCAAAGTGGATGAAATACTTAGGCACTAGAACAGAGATCCCATGCCTAATAGAAGAAAAAGTAGGCCCAAGTCTTTGCCATGTTAGCCTAGGATCTGACTTTCTTAATAAGATTCCTAAAGTGCAAGAAGTAAAATCAAGAATCCATGAATGGAATGGATTCAAACTAAAAAGTTTTTTCTCAGCAAAGGAAACAATCAATAAGAGATTGAATAGAGAGCCTATAGAATGGGAGAAAATTTTTATCAAATGCACATTACTTAGAGCACTAATCTCCAAGATATATAAAGAACTCAAAAAACTTAACACCAAAATAATAATAATAATAATAAATAATAATAATAATAACCCAATCAATAAATGGGCTAAGGAACTGAACAAACGCTTCACAGAAGACATACAATCAATCAACAAATATCTGAAAAAAAGTTCATCATTAGCAACTAGAGAAATGCAAAACAAAACTACACTGAGATTTCATTTCATTCCAGTCAAAATGGCAATTATCAAGAATACAAGCAATAACAAGTGTTGGCAAGGATATGGGAAATAGGTACACTCATACATGCTAGTGGGATTGCAAATTGGTGCAATCACTCTGAAAGTAGTATAGATATTCCTCAGAAAACTTGGAATGGAACCACCTTTTGATCCAGCTATCCCACTCCTTCGTATATACCCAAAGGACTTAAAATCAGCATACTACAGTGACACAGCCACATCAATGTTTATAGCAGCTCAATTCACAATACCTAAGCTATGGAACCAAACTAGGTGTCATTCAACAGATGAATGGATAAAGAAAATGTGGTATGTAGACACAATGGACTATTACTCAGCCTTAAAGAAAAATGAAATTATGGCATTTACCAGTAAATGGAGCTGGAGAATATTATTCTAAGTGAAATAAGCCAATCTCAAAGAACCCAAGGCCAAATGTTTTCTCTGATATGCAGGTACTAATTCACAATAAGGAGGAGGGGCTAGGGAATAATAGAGCTACTGTGAATTAGAGAGGAGTGAAAGGAGTAAAGGGGATATAGGGATAGGAAGGATAGTAGATTCTATAGTAGTAGTATAGTAGTAGGCAATAATTGGGCATTATTGCCTGATGTGCATATATGATTACATGACTGGTGTAACTCTACATCATGTACAACCAGAAGAGTGAGATGTTATATTCCATTTGTGTATGATATGTTAAGATGCATTCTACTGTCATATATAACTAATTAGAATAAATTTTTAAAAGTGGAAAAAAAGATCCTGTGTATACAGAACAGAAGATGATCCTATCTTCAATTTTCCCTTTCTCAAGTCTCCAACTTTTTTCACTTTTATGTCTGTCATTTACTCACAGTATTAAAATATTTTAATGCTTTCTGTTCCATGAACAAACTTCAGTGTTCTTAGGTATGTCTGGGATTTTGCTTCAAAGGACATTTGGTCCTTACCTACAAGAGTAAATTTCTAGATAATCTGATTCTTAATAAACAGTTAATAGTAAATTGTATTTTAGCACTGTTCTAAGTTCATGGTAGGAATCTCAAATTGCATTTTAGTAAAAGTTGAGCTACCTATAAAGATAATATTAGTTGCATTGGTCTAAATTTTTGTTCTTGCACTAAATGTCTACTTCACAGAATATACCGCCCCTTGCAAAACAGTGTTGTTTATCAACATTTGTAGTGCTCCTACTACCTAGTATGCAATTAATGGTTTAGGTTAGCTACAACTTTCCTCATTACAACCCCTGGGCTGTCAGAATTCTCATGGAAGACTGCAAGATTAACACACAGCTTCATAGCCCTGATGTTTCTGCTTATTTCTGCTGATGTATTAGTGTCCACTTGCCTATCTAGAGATAATATCACAAAGTGGCACATACCAACAGACCAAGATCTTTCATATTTAATAGGAAGAGTAATTCCCCTGAAGATTTTCCTTCATAAATTGTTAAACTTACCCCCTTCTAGTAGAGAGCACTGTTATTAATTTTGGTGAACCCAAGAAAGGAATGCCAGGTAAGGCAAAAGATTTGTGTTTTCCTTTCATTGTTGGTCTTTGAGTGGTTTTAATTCCTGGGCATTCCAGGATGGAATAAAAAAAGGGACTCCTGTGCTCTGCTCCCATTTCATACCCTTCCCTCCTAGACCATATTCTGTCTGCTCTTAGGGAGAAGAGGGAATATGGTCCTGGCACCTGACACTTCTAGTTCACGCCCTCCTCTTTGAAACTTCTGACCTGAGTCAAGACCAAACATTTGACTAAATCTTTCTCATTCCATTGGTGGAATTTCAGCCCTGCACTGAGTACCTTGGAAGTTAGGAAATGGAGGTTGTTGCCATAAACTTGGAATTCTATATTACTAAAACTTCTTGAGATTGTTAAAAGAATGTTGGACATCTTGTGAGTGATACCAACTAGAAGTCCATAGAAAACATTTCTTTATTTCATTGCAGACCAGACCAACACTTTCATGGGAAATAATGGGTTTTTATCAGCATATCTTTGCAAGTTTCTTTATTTTTGTGCCTAATGTTCTTACTAGAGGTTTGATACATCTTTTATGCCAGTTTTAATCCACTGGAAAAGGATTCCAAGTGTGTCACTTTAGAGATGCTAATATCAGTTACAATACTTAGTAAGAGATTAAAGATAATCCCTGTTCTTTGAAGTCTTCCACTTATAGTTGAATGGATTTTTTGGTCACCAAATAGACTTAGGATACACAAAGTCTTCTTTGAGTTTTACAGAATTCTTTCCTTCCTGTCTCCTTAGGAAATGGATGCCAGTCTAGTCTATGAAATCTGGTACCAGAGGATGAAGACTAGCCATTAAAATTTTCTGATTCAGAGAATATGTAATTCAGTTAAAATTCCAAAGCCTAGGGATTTTGAATAAGGAAGTCCAATTTTAATATTTTACCATACTCTTCATTTCTTTTCCTTTTCTTTCATTTATTTTCCCTTCCTTTCCCCTTCCTTCCTCTCCCTCTTTCTTTCCTTCCTTCCTTCCTTCCTTCCTTCCTTCCTTCCTTCCTTCCTTCCTTCCTTCCTTTCTTCTAATTAGTTATACATGAGAGCAGATTGCATTTTGATTTATTGTACACAATGGAGCACAATTTTTCATTTCTCTAGTTGTACACGATGTAGAGTCGTACCACATGTGCAGTCATACATGTACCTGGGGAAATGATGTTCATCTCATTCCACCATCTTTCCTATCCTCATCCCCCCTCCTTTTCCTTCCCTCTCCTCCCAATTCAAAGTTTCTCCATTCTTCCCATGCCCCACCCCCATTACTGATCAGCATTCACTTACCGGAGAGAACATTTGGCCTTTGGTTTTCTGGGAATGGCTTACTTTGCTTAGCATGATGTTCTTCAACTCCATCTATTTACCTGAAAATGCCATAATTTTATTCTCTTTTAATGCTGAGTAATATTGCATGGTTTCACATAATTAATGAAACTAATATATGAAAACTAAAAATGGAGAGGGTAAGGAAAACTCTGCAAATGGAAAAAAAATCATATTTATGATGTTTGATAAGCTATGAGTTATAAAGAATTTGTTTTAACCTTTTGATATTTAACCTTGTATTTAATCTTTTGATATTTTTGATAACTTACCAAAATTAAAAGCTAAATTAAGTTGTCATAATTTTTAAGTTAACATGTATTAGTAGTATATATTATGGGGTTCAGTTTGTTATTTCCATTCATGCATCTAGCATGCACTGATCAAATCCAACCTCCTTTTTTACCCTCCCCAACATACACTTCCAAGTTTATTTTATTTTCAAGTCAATGTTTTTAGTTTCTACATATTAGAACATATAGTATCTATCTTTATATGTCTGGCTTATTTTACTCAATAAAATGACATCTAGTTTCATGCATTTTGCTGCAAATGATAGGGTTTTATTTTTCTTTATGGCTGAATAATACTCCATTATGTATATATACCATATTTTAAAGTCTATTCATCTGTTTATAAGCACCTAGGCTGATTTCATATCTTAGCTATTGTGATTACTCCTGCAATAAACATGGATATTTATTTATTTATTTATTTATTCATTTTTCATTTGTTCTAACTAGTTATACATGACAGTAGAATCTATTTTGACATATCATACACAAATGGCATATAACTTCTCATTCTTCTGGATGTACATGATGTAGAATTACACTGGTAATGTAATCATATATACACACAGGGTAACAATGTCCAATTCATTCCACTATCCTTCCAACTGGAAGTATTTATTTTGTGTGCTGATTCCATTTCCTTTGCATGTATACCCAGAAGTGGGATAGCTGGATCATATGATAGAAACATTTTCAGTTTTTTGAGGAACCTCCATGCTGTTCTCTACAATGGCTATACTAATTTGCATTCCTACCGACAACATGTAAGAGTTGATTTTTTCTCTACATCTTTACCAGTATTTGTTATTTCTTTTATGTAATAGCCACTCTAACTGGGTTGAGATTATATCTAGCGTAGTTTAGATTTAAATTCTCCTTGTAACTAATTATATTGAGCATTTTTTCACATTTTTTGGCCATTGGTATTTCTTGTTTTGCCTAAGGATCATTTGTTAATCTTAAATTGAATCAGTGTTCTTTTTGTGTTAACTTTAATTTCTTCATATAGTCTGGATATTAACCCTTTGTCAGATGAATAGTAGGCAACTATTTTCTCCCATTTTGTAGCTTGTCTCTTCATTCTGTTCATTGTTTCCTTTGCTGTGCAGAAGCTTTTTAGTTTGACGTAATTCCATTTGTCAATTTTTGTTTTTGTTTCTTATACTTTTGAGGTCCTATCCAGATAATCTTTGCTTGTACTAATATCTTGAAGTGTTTCTCCTATGTTTTATTCTAATAGACTCAGAGTTTTTAGTTTTACATTTAGGTCTTTGATACATCTTGAGTTGATTTTTATGCAGGGTGAGAGACAGCAGTGAGGATTTAGTCTTCTGCGTGGATATGTCCAGTTTTCTCAGCACTACTTAATGAGGAGGCTGTCCTATCTCCAATATGTTTTTTCCACACCTTTGTAGAGTATGAGTTGGTTGTAGATGTGTGGATTTATTTCTGGTTCCTCTTTTCTGCTCCATTGGTCTGTGTGTCTTGTTTGTGCCAATATCAGGCTGCACTGGTGATAATGGCTCTGTAGTCTAGAAATCAGACATTGTGATGTCTCCAGCTTTGATATTTTTGCTCAAGAGTTCTTTGGCAATTCAGAATTTTTTTGTGCCTACCTATGAATTTTAGGATTTCTTTTTATACTTTTGTGAAGAATGTCATTAGCATTTTAATGGAGATTACATTGAACCTGTAGATTGCTTTGGGTAATATGAACATTTCAACAATATTACTTTGTCCCACCCATAAGCATGGGAAGTCTTTCTATTTTTTTCTGTCTTCTTCAATTTCTTTCATCAGTGGTTTGTCATTTTCATTGTATTTTCAAAAGGTCTCCTCCCTTTTATTCTTGGTATATATAGCTTAAGGTTGTCAATATTGTTCATCTTTTAAAAAGAACAACTTTTAAATTGACATTCTGTATGTTTTTAGCTTCCATTTCATTTATCTCTGTTCTGATCATTGATATTTTTTCTTTTCTACTAATTTTGAAGTTTTTTTTTGCTTTCTCAATCTCTGAGCACTAGGTTGTTTATGTGAAATATTTCTACTTTTTTATATAGGCACTTATTGCTATAAACTTTTCTCTTCTATTACATTTGCTATACATAATACAGTTCTGGTATGCTGTGCTTCCATTTTCATCATTTTGAGAAATTTTTTAATTTATTTCAGTTTTTTGATGAACCATCATTTATTTATAAGCAGGTTGTTCAGTCTTCATACATTTGTATGATTTCTAAAATTTTATTTTGTTGTTGACTTAGTTTTATTTCATTATCATAGTTTTATTCACATACATAATATATGATTTAATTTTTTTGACTTTGTTAATTTTTATTTTGTGGCCTAATGTATGATCTATTCCAGACACTGATAGAAAGTGTATTCTGTAGCTGTTGGATAGAATGCCCTATAAATATGTGTTAAGTTCATTTCATCTATAGCACAATTCAACTCTAACATATCTTTGATGATTTTTTTTGTCTCAATATTCTGTCCATTCATGAATGTAAAGTCTTACATTATTATTGTGTTGGAGCCTATCTCTCCCTTTAGGTCTAATAGTATTTATCTTATAAAAATTTTTGCTCTAACATTAAATGTATATATATTTACAATTATTTTATCTATTTGTTATATCAATACATTGATTATCACATAGTGACATTTGTCTCTTCAAACAGGTTTTGTCTTAAAATCCTGTTGTAGGTTTCAGTTTGTTTGGAATATTGTTTTCCGTTCTTTGATTTTGAGTCTGTGAGTGTGTCTTTATTGGTGAGTTGTTTCTTTTAGGGAAATGCAAAATTAGGTTTTTGCACTCAAATTAACTTTGGGACATTCCAGAGGGCTCTTGGAATAAACAAAAATCATGTCTGGAGTACTCCAAAGTTCTTACTTCTTAAAATCCATTATGCTGCTATCTTATGAAATCTACTCAGTCTTTCATAAAGAATAGGTGGGTGCTAGAGTTGTAGCTCAGTGGTAGAGCGCTTGCCTAGCACGTGAGGCACTGGGTTCAATCCTCAGCACTACATAATAAATTTTTTAAAAAGATAAAGTTATTAAAAAAAAGAATGGGGAGTAGGCTGGGTAAAAACTGAGAAATTATAAAGTAGGGTGAGAGAAAAGGATCAGTTCCAGGGAGAGGCAGCCTGCAACCACATTCATGTTCCCTAAAACCTTGTAAATAATTTTGAAAATTGTAAGGGTTCTTCAGCTTGGGCCACTTCACCACATTAATTATATATTCTTGTTTCTGTAAAATTACAAAAATTATTAAATCTTCTGAAAATATTTTTTTAAAATTTCCTTTTTATTATGGAATTTGGGGAAGACTGGGAACTATGGTTAATTTAACTGAAAGCTGGCTTGTGGCTAAAAGAGGAGGGAAGCTTTCTGGAATAACCACAAGAAGGCGTCCTGGATGTTCTCCTACTGTGTACATGGCTCTTAACCATGGTATTTAACCAGACTAACAACACCCCAAAAGAGAGATGGCAATCAGAAATTGCATGCTGATTATTTTATTGCTATATTGAAGATGGAGTTATGACCACATTGTTCCAATGGCCTAATTTTCTGAAGGACATTATCTTCTTATTCACTTTCTGAAATGAAGAAACAAGGAAGGTTATATGAATGTAATGATAAAGTAGGAAGTTGCTTATCCCTTGGCTGGTATCACTGATGTGAGGCAGGTGAAAGCTCACCTCCTCTTCCTTTGCTCCCTTCTTTCAACCTTTCATCATGATTTCTTTTTGTTTACCCTTTTTCAGCATCTAGCCAAAAGTGAGGTCTGAATTGTTGTTTATAAGATGAAGAAAAAAACATTATTCTTAGATTGTTTATCTCTTGGTTGCTGTTGAAAATAATCTTCTTCTACAAAGAAGATCATGCAACATATACCTAAATAGTGAAATTAAAACCAATTTAAATGCCAATCAACAGGATTTGTGAAGAAATTATAGCATGATTGCATAATGGAAATTTATGCAATTGTAAAAATAATAAGAAAGAAGGAAGCACGAAGCAGTGAAAGCAAGAAAAAAGGAAAAAAGCAATCAAGAAAGCAAAGAAGGAAGGGAGGTGGGGAGGAAAAGAGGGAAGGAGGAAAGGAAGGAAAAAGAAAGGAATCCATTCAAAGATCAATATTTCTCTATGAACTGATGTGGAAGTTTTCTAGGAAATGTTTTATTTGATATATTCAAAACTGCAGTATAATTTAGGGCATTCTTTGTAGGCAAAAAAGGATAGTTTTAGATGTGCATACTTATTTCCAAAAGGATGTTCAAAACAAATGACAATGGTGACTTTTATTGAGGCATGTGGGGCTGTGGGATGAGATATGGCATTCAGATTTAGCTTTATACTTTTCCCTTCAGGGAGATTATTCTTTAGCTTGAACATGGATTAATTTGAAAGTAAGCATTTAAAAATATGGGTAACATTTCAAAGCACAGACTTGAATATCATTTAGAATATCATTTCAAACTGCCCAAGAAGCCCGGGTATGAAATGGAAGTGAGTGAAGTGTGGTGAGGTAGAAATTTAAAACAAGGAATAATTGAGTCTAAGCAAGGAGCCAGCCAGAAGGCCAAGAGGAGAACACTACTCTGCTTCCATAAAGCAACACCATTTAACACAGGTAATCATTAGGCAAAGGATATTTAAAGGCAAAGCTCCCCAAACCATAATTACTTTGGCAAGCTTCTTAAAAATAGAGAGTGCTTAATAGGACCCCTAAAGCCTTGGAAATAATGCCAAGAGTTAATAAATGAGACAGCATCAAATTAAAAAGCTTCTGCACAGCAAAGGAAATAATTAGGAATATGAAGAAAGAACCCACAGAATGGGAGAAAATCTGCTAGCTACTCTTCTGACAGAAGGTTAATATCTAGGCTATATAAAGAGCTCAAAAAACTTTGCATCAAAAAATCAAATAACCCAATTAATAAATGGGCAAATGAACTAAACAGACAATTCTCAAAAGAAGAGATACAAATGGCCAACAAATACATGAAATAACTGTTCAACATCATTAGAAAGTAGGAAATGCAAATTAACTACACTGAGATTTCATTTAATGTCAGTTATAATGGCAGTCATCAAGAATACAAATCATAATAAATGCTGGGAAATACAAATCATAATAAATGTGGGAAAAAAATAAGGTGTTGCTACCCTACCAAAGAATATTAGAATAGAAATATTCAGAAATGAGATCTATGACTATGTAATAGCAATGTGTCCCCAACTGATTTGTTAGCACCTTAAATTTTGAAAAGTGTAAGAATTAGGTCCTTTACTGGAGATTCAGCTTAAATCATACCTGTCAATGAATTTTGGATTATAGTGATGATTAGACTTTGAGAGGATTTTATGCTCTACTTCCTTGGAATAATGGAGATAATCCCTGGGGCCTTTCTGGATGAGATGCGGGAGGTTTCTGGTGATTAACTTCTGACTGGGATGGTCCTTCTTGGTGTCCAGAATGTGGAGGGAGAAGATGCAGCTGCTGGCCTCCTTGTTGTGGTGGTCTTTGATGTTGTCCAGGACGAGGAGGGTGAGGGTGCTGCTGATTGCCTCCTTGTAGTGCTGGTGGTGATCTCTGCTGTGAATCATTGTCTTCATCTTTATCTCCATCATCAGCAAGGGATCTGGGTGAGTGTCCTCTAGGAGGTGGTCTCTGAGACTCCTGTTCAGTGCTCAGACTTAGGTCTTCAACCTCTGTATGGTTCCAGCACACAATAGATGATCTTACTGGTGGAAAACTCTCCTTAATGTTTACCTCTCTGACCTTATCATATAATTCCTTTGTTCCAGAATCTGCCTTTCAACTGCCAACTTTCCTGGTGTCCCTTGCCTCCGAATATAGAGCTCCTTAGGATCTGTATGCTAATAATATGGAACATCTCAATCTAGGCTACTAATTTGTCCTTAAATTTGCCAAAACAGGAGATCCAAGATACCTTACCATTCACAGAGAAAGTGTTTATTACAGAAGAGAAACATAGTGAAAGGCTACTAATATCAGTCATAGTGCCAGCTGACACAGTAATAACTTGATGTCTGTGAATCCAAGTCAGGACACCCAAATCTTATGTTGTAATTCAAATGTGTTGTTCAGGGCTCTAGACTCATAAATGGAATAAGTAAGAGAGAGAAGAGTGAGATAAAGTGATGGCTTACACAGTATTCACTGAATACCTGGGGCAAATTTTTATCAGCTACAAGGATGAAGTTGAGTAGAAAGCACAGAAAAGGGATAGAGGCACATATTTCTAGACATTTTATATGCAACCATGTAATTCTAGTAAGAAAGACTGGGGAAGAAAATGCTTTGAGTGACTCCCATTACCATGGTCGAGTCAGAATTAGGACACATCCCATTTTTGTGTCATTTTTCAGAAGTCACTTCTGTCTGGAGGAACATGGAAACTACTCCCTTTGTCATTAAAGCCAGGCCTCCCTGTAATTCACATTGATGGCTCTGTTTGTGTTCTCCAGGGTCAAGGTTGGGGGAGGTTTGCTTGTATTGTTAAGGCAACTAACATGCATTCATTCTTTTTTTTTAAAATTTTTTTAGTTGTTGATGGACCTTTATTTTATTCATTTATATGCGGTGCTGAGGATCGAACCCAGTGTCTCATGCATGAGGGGCAAGCGTTCTCCCACTGAGCCACAATCCCAGCCCCTGCATTCATTCTTAAAAACAGAAATGATGGTAATAAGACATTGTAGAACTGGAAAATCCTGAGGAAAATAAGTAGGAAGAAGTCGATTGAGGATGAGTTGGGCCTTACCTGGCATTTCAGGGGAAGAGTCTTCAGAGTTGACCTCTAGGACATGAAGCAGAGGATGAAGTGAAATGTTAGTCTCCAATCTCAAGCCTCACAAATGTCCTTCAGGGAAAGGTGACTTCCAACCACAACCTGTGCACCCCCTACGTGAACTCATCAGCCTCTCTGTTGGCAAGGCAGGAAGCTGTGAGGGAGTGGCTGGTTGCTATTTGAGTCAACCGGGTACTCAAACACAAACACCTGTTTCCACCTATCTAGAATCCCTGAAACCTTACTCATAATTTAGGGTTAATGCTCTGGGTATTTCAATGTCACATTTTAGTATTATTTTACCCTTTTTCTTCATTAAATCTTTTGCTAACAGTCACATGCTTTCTCAATGGAGGGAAACCAGCAAACATTTGGGTACAATGTTCCACATAGTTTTCACAATGCTTTGAAATATTGAACGTGTGTCAGAAAATGAGGAAATTGGGCCCTAATGTTTCTATCTGACAAGAAACTAGGGAGATTCAAATGTATTATGCAATCCTTTGTCTCTGACATAACTCTGAGACATGTGTTCCTCCCTTCTCTGTCCTGCATTCATTGCACAGAACAGCTGCTGACACCCACTGTCTGCTTTGAGTAAGATACCATCTTTACCACTGGACTACCCTGTACCAGCCTTCCATCTTCACATGCAGCATCCACAGCACAGACAGATTTTTCTATTAATGAAAAACTTACCTTGTCATTTCTCTGGTTGACATTTTTTATGGAGTTATAGTTGTACCTTAAATAAAATTTAAAGCTTTTATCTAGAATGAGGAATTGTTGGTATTACCTTTGTCACAGGAAATATGCAATTCCTTTTTTCACCTTAACTTCTATCCTCCTTCCCCCTCCATCTCTGCAGTGTTGTCTCTTAAGCCCAGAGGATCACAATAGTTGCTCTTTTCTTATACCTTCATTTGAGCTCTGAGCTGGGCTCAGGACCAGCAAAGCCACTGTGAGCAGGACCACCAGCATCTTGGAGAAAGATCTAAAGTTGCTCCCAAGTCTGTGCTGGGGGAAGGCAGGCAGCTCCCTTTATGAGAAGGGGAACAATAGTGTCTTTGAGTTTCATGCTGGATGACCTCACACTGGTCACACTAGCATGCCTTATATTCCTGAATTCTTTTGGGATTTAAACCCAGCAGGATGGGGTGGGAAGATTGTCAGTGTCTCCTTTACAAAGGGTAAAACTTGTGATGTGGCCAACAGTGTTGAAGGTACATTGCCCAAGCCATCAACACAGATATTAAAACTGAAGTTCCATCTCTTTCAGAACTTCAGTCTGTTTGCTAAGACTATAATTCAGTCCTGCACTGTGCCATCTGTGTGTTGCAGGGGGGTAGTGAGGGCAGGGGACAGAGGGTTGGATTGTGCAAATGTGTATATCTTGTCAGCACTGTTCCCATAGCCAACAAAGAAGATGGTCAACATCTTTGAATGTTATCATAGCCCAAATTCCATCAATTTTGGTGTTCATGTCCCTCTGTCTGGTATTTAGCTGAAGTTTTAATGATTTGGGGTCATTCCTGCTCAACTCTGTATTGGCTTAGGACACTACATGGACAAAGGATAACTAAATGTTGCTCCTTAGCCTTTAGAGACCCAGAAAAATTGTCCAAGAGTCACTAGATCTGGTTCTCATCAGGAGCCCTTGGTATTGTAGAAATAAATAGCTTAAATTATTTTGTTCTTATTAATATCCTTGGAGTTTATTAGCAAAAATGGCTACAGAAACCCTATGGAAGTTCCACAGCAGAGCAACATGAACACACAGTTCCTATGAACCATGATATTTCAGGTGTTTCAGACTTCCTCTAGACTTCTGTTTGCTGCATGTTCAGTAAGATGATTTGGGGCCTTATTTCTCCCAAGAAACATTGTCAGTCACCCACACTGGTAATTCATTGGCCACAATTATGCACTTGAATAAGGAAGTGTGTTATCATTATAAAAGTCTGCATTGCTTTGTGTTTGTGTTCTGATTTACATTCACACTCTATGCTGTTTTCTCAGGTTGGTCTCCACCACAGAGAACATTTGTCTGCAACATGCTGCTGCTCATTCTTCCCACTCTTCTTCTGAATCTGATAACTTTATATTCTGTACTAACCCTTATTGTATTTATTTAGTGTCTTTCATCTGACTTTTTTTCTCTTGCATATTGGAAGAATTACATTATTAATTCTTTCATTTAAATTATGAATTCCTTTATTTATGTATTTATTTCAACTTGGAGTCTATTTCAGCCTTCACTAGTTTTGTTTCATTTTGATTTCAAAGTTAGGTAACAAGCTATTGTATTTCCACCAAGTTTTCTTTGGGAAACTGCGTTGCTTGGTCTCCTTCCACCTGTTGTTCATTCTGTTCTATCTAGTAGTTACCTGATCATTGTTCTCATGATAAATTTATTTAGCCAGTTGCATTGTATCATTTTTCACTTTATGCCTTGCATGATTGTTCATTTTATTACAGGGCTGGTGGTTAACTGAGGAGAGTTTGGTTGGAGGTAAGGCAGGAAGGGCCATGCCACTGGAAACTCTGAAGACAAGCCCCTATCCACTTGGGGACAAGTGGGTCCTGTGCTGTGCATGTGCATATCTGTTCTGGCTCTTTCTGGAAAGATGCAGAGACTGTTGTAGGGAGGCTTCCTAAACATGAGATTTGTTGCAAATGTGACCCTGCAGGTGACCAGGCATGTTTTTTTCCCCTGGCATAATCATAGATATATTCTAAAAGAGAATATAAATAAAGTTGCAATTCTTCACTGGCTTTGTAATTCTTCCAAGTATCACTCAGTTTAGTCCCTTTTCTTGACCTTCTCCAATATCAGCAACAAGTGAAAGAGATTAGTGTATTGTGAAAGGAAAACATTACTTACAAACACACTATACACAACCAAAACAGTGGTTAAGGAAGAGTCAACAGGGAAGTCAGACAGGTAGGAAGGGTGGAGTTGAAACAATCAGTAAGACCTTGGCAGGCAGGTGAGGTGCCTTAAGGTGAGTTACAGACTTCAAGTGCCCACTTGCCTTGAATATGTGTGTTAAACTTAGCTGTCACCAGTAGAATTCTTGATTTCCATGTCTTAATTCTTGTTCTACTTCATCTTAGTTTGTTATAGGTGCCTAATAAATTTCCAGAATGAAAAGTTAGCCTTTTCTTTCTTTCTTTTTCTATTGGTGCATTATAGCTGTAATAATGATGGAATTTGTTGTTACATATTCATACATGTACACAATATAACAATTTGGCAAATATCCCTCCCCAGTACTTCCTTCCTTCCTCCCTTTCTCGTACTCCCTGGTTCCTTTCCACTACTGAAAGATAGCTTTTTTTTCTTTTTAATGAATGGGACTAGGAAAACTGAACATCCATGTAGAGAAAAACGAAACTACATTTCTTTTGTCCTTCACAAGTCAACTCCAAGTGGTTCAAAGACCTAGGAATTAGACCAGAAACTTTGCAACTGTTAGAAGGAAACTTAGGCTCAACACTGACTTTCTTTACAAGACCCCTAAACCTCAAGAAATAAAATTGAGACTCATCAAGTGCAATAGCATCAAATTAAAAAGCTTCTTCAAAGAAAACAATTAAAAGAATGAAGAGAGGAAACTACAGAATGGCAGAAAATCTTTGCCAGCTACTCTTCTTCCAACAAAGGATTAATATAAAGAACTCAGAAACAATACCAAAAATCCAAATAACCCATTTAATAAATGGGAAAAATAACTAAACAGACATTTATCAAAAGAAGAAATATAAATGCCCAATAAATGATGAAAAAACATTCATCATCACTAACAATCAGGGAAATGCCAATATAAACTACATGAGATTTCATCTCACTCATTAGAATGGAAATCATCAAGAATAGAAATAATAATAATAAATGCTGGAGAGGATGTAGAGAAAAAGGCACACGCATAAATTGTTGGAACTGCAAACAGTATGGAGATTCCTCAAAAGGCTAGGAATAAAACTACATTATGGGGCTGGGGTTATGGCGCAGTGGTAGCGTGCTGGCCTACCATGCGGGAGACACTGGGTTTGATCCTCAGCACCACATAAAAATAAAATAAAGATATTCTGTACACCTACAACTAAAAAATAAATATTTTAAAAAAACTACATTATGACCTATCTTACTCCTTGATATTTATCCAAAAGAATTAAAATTAGCATACTATAGTGATACAGCCACATCAATGCTTATAGCAGTGCAATTCACAATAGCCAAGTTATGGAATCTGCCCAGGTGCCTGTCAATAGATGAATGGATTTAAAAATGTGATACGCACGCATGCACACACACACACACACACACACACACACACACACAATGGAGTTTTATTCACTCATAAAAATGAATGAAATTATGATAATTGCTGGTAAATGGTTGGAACTAGAGAAACTAAGAACTAGAGAACTTATTTCACAAAGTGAAATAAGCCAGACTCATTTCTTATTTCACAAAGTGAAATAAGCCAGACTCATTTCTTAGAAGTCAGACTAAGCCAGACTTGGAAAGTCAAGGGTTGAACACTTTCACTCATATGCAAAACCTAGAGCAAAATAAGTAAAAAAAAAGAAAAGAAAAAAGAAAGAAAGAAAGAAAGAAAGAAAGAAAGAAAGAAAGAAAGAAAGAAAGAAAGAAAGGAAAGGAAAGAAAAGAGGGTGGGGGGTACCCCATGAAAATAGAAGGCAGATCAACAGAGTAAAGAAGAGCATACAGGGGGAGGAAACAAGGAAGGGAAAAAGGAGGAACTATGGAATGAAACTGACCAAATTATGCTGTAAACATACATGAAAATATCACAGTGAATTATGCCTTTATGTATATCTGTGGATCTATATAGCACCAATTAAAAAACAAATAGAAGGAATTCCAGTAGTAGAGGAAGGGAAACAGGAGGTGGGAGGAGAGGAGGAAAAGAAAAAGTACTGGGGATTGAAATGGAGCAAATTATATACTATGCATATATATGATTATATCAAATGAATCCCAATATTATGTATAAATAGAATGTATTAATAAAAACACTTAAAAATCTTGAGAATGAGTGAAATTAACAGTAAAATTTTGTTTTCACACGGTTTGGAGCTAGAAGTCCAAGACTCAGGTGACGGCAGGTTTGGTTTCTTCAGTGGCCTCTACTTGGCTCCCAGAGCATCAGTCACCTTCATGCAGTATGCTCAGGCAGGGATTCCTGTGCACATGCATCCCAGATGTCCCTCTGTGTATCCAAACATCTTTTTCTTATGAGAACACCTGTCATCTCAGAATAGGATCAACATCAACGTCTCATTTTAGCTTAAGCATTTACTCAAAGGTCTTACCTCCAAATACAGTCATATGTGAGGTTGAGATTAAGGCTTCAACAGAGAACTCTGAGAAGGGGAGAAAATACTGCCTATAATACCTCCCAATGCTTTTTCAGTTAACGACAGTTGTTTCACTAAATTATTTAAAAACATAGGAGTCTCTTTTTGTTCTTTACTTCAAAGACCTTATGTATTTCCAAATCTAGTCGGGTTTACATCCAAGTACAGCCCAAATGTGACCAATGGCATAATCTCTACTCTAAGATCCTTAGGCAATACTTCTCTCTTTCCTATTAACATTCTACCAGCCAATACTCTCCATGGCTGTGTATAACAAAGAACATTAATCCAGTCCTTATCACATTCCATTTCATTGACAGAACCATGTTATTAGGTAACCTGATTATCATAATTAATTTCCTATTGCAGATGAGATGATGGGCTCTGGCTAATGCTGTGCTTCAGCTACTTTAGTGAGACCCTCAGGAACATAGCAAGACAGTCTCAAAGTAAAAATAAACAATGGCTATCAGTGTCTGAGAGGCAGCCTGCTCTCGGTTGCTGGGCTCCAATGCTTTCTTGTTCATTTGCTCAGAAGTTGAGAAAGAATGAGGTCCAGAGAACAAGCAATAGTACTTCTTTCTGGAAATATTTAAGAGGAACATTTCTAAGGTATTAACCAGTGTGTTGAGAAAAATAATATTTTCCTGAATAATTTCGTTGTTTTAAATCATAAGCACATTTGCCCACACATCTGATATTCTGATTCTCCTCCCCTTCATACAAAGAAATCATACACATTAGTTCTTCCTTTTAAAAACAGTATCTAAAAAGCTAATAAAGGGTAAGCTTTGGGTTCCCTCTAGAGGCAGGCTTTATCCAAAAAGGAACATAGGCTAAGTAGAAGAGATTTAAAATCTCCTGTATAAGCAGTGGTCCTCTCTCTGCCTCTCCTTTTCTCCAGCCTCTAGCTTTCTTTCACTCCATGTCTGCTACTTACCCATGGTATTATAAGATTGCAATGCCTTCTAATTCATGAAAAAACTTCAGTAATTTGTGGGATATCTGGGATTTTTGGTCCTAAGAAGCCTGAGTCCTTAGTTAAGAAAGCAAACTTCTAGAAAATCTGATCTTAATACCCAGAAAGTAACAAATTATATTTCAACACAGTTCTATGCATATTGGGGGAACTTTGTGTACTCTGAGAAATCTCAAAATTGCATTTTAATGGAGGTTGAGGTCTCTATTAAAATGGGGTTATTTGTATGCCCTTCATTTCTTGCTCTTCTTCTAATTGTCTTTGTAGAATATGTCTCCCTAACCAAATGGTGTCACATGTCATTATCTGCAGTGCTCCAGTTATCTAGTTGTAGAGAATGATTAGGTTAGATATTTTTTGCCTTTTTTGTTAACCCCTGAATTATCAGGAAAATCTCATTTTGGATTACAAGAGCAACAAAGTAGCCTCATGGTCCGAACTTGTCATGAGATTTCTGCTAGTGTATCAGACCCCAACCTTTTCCACAGCTGTCTTTTAGGAGATGAGTTCATGCTGCGCCAATAATCAACAAACTAATAACTCTTGGTTTAAAACTTCTTGAGATTGTTAAAAGAATGCTGGGCTCATTGTGACTGATACTGAAAATGCTTGGAAACCATTTCTTTACTTGGCAGCACACAAACTAGCACCTCCACAGGAAAAAATGGGTCCGTCTCAGTGTAAATTCGTAAATATTCTCCCTCTTGCCCCTAATTTCTTACAAGACATTTGATACCTTTTTTTTTTTAAAGATTTTTTTTTTAGTTGTTGATGGACACAATGTCTTTATTTTATTGCTTTGTATGTGGTGCTGAGGATCGAACCCAGGGCCTCACGCATGCGAGGCAAGCGCTCTACCGCTGAGCCACAATCCCAGCCCCTTGATACCTTTTTGATGCCGGTGTTAATCCAGTAAAAAAGGATTCCAGGTGCTCAGATAACTCTAAAATCGGATGAGGAATTTAACAACAGCCTCTTTCCTTTCTGAGATCTCATACCTCTATCAGCCTGGGTTGTCAGTCACTAAATATGCATAGGGTAAACAAACCTGTCCTTGAATTTTCCAACATTCCTTACTTCCTGTCTCCCTTGGATGTGGATTCCAATTTTGTCCATGAAATCTCATCTAAGGGATAGGCTGAAAGAAGTCATCAGTTTTATGATGAAAAGAACATGTAATTCAGCTAAAAACTCCAAAAACTAGGGGTTCTAAACAAGTGGTTTAATTTCAATATTACAACAATGTTATTTTTGTTTATCCTTTAAAGTTAGAAGTTCATAATGTTGGGTGAAAACTTTAGCATGTGCCTCATTTAAAGTAATAGGAGAAGGAGGAAGGATAGGAAAGCTAAAGAAATTAAGTCCTATGTCCAAGATCACAGTCAGTGTGAAGAAGATGGGCTGAATTTCTCAGTACTGCCTCTCTTTTTTTTTTTTTTTTTCTTATTGGCAATACCTTTTTCTCTCTTCTTCCTCTGCCCCCCATTTGTAAGTGTGAACACCATCCTGTCACCAACCACCTTCTGAGTGGATTTTCAGATCAAAGACCGAGGAATTATATCAGAAACTATGTAACTCTTTAAAGAACATGTAGGGCCAACTCTTTAATACATAGATATAAGCAAAGATTTCCTCAATACTATTCCTAAAGCTCAGGAAATAATACTAAGAATTAAATGATATGGCATTAAATTAAAATAAAAAATTACAAAACTGAAGAGAGATTACAGAATGGGAGAAAATCTTTGTGCACTATTACTCCAACAGGGGGTTAATACCCAAAATATATGAAGAACTCAAAAAGTTAACACCAGAGAAAAACCTGAATATCCTAATAAACAAGTGGGCAAATATTCTAAGAAGACACTTCTAAAAATGAAGACATACAAATAGCCTGCAAATACATGAAATGATGTTCAACATCATTATCGATTAGGGAAATGCAGTGAAAACTACAATGAGATTTCACTTCACTCCAATTAGAATAGAAGATATCAAGAATAATAAATGTTGGAAAGGATATGGTGAGAAAGAAACGCTTTTACACTATTGGTCTATGGAAATCATAAGGCTAAGAATGAAATTAACAAATGACCCAGCTTTACTTTTCTTCAGTATTTATCCTATAGAAGTCAAGTCAACGTCCCCTGGTGATACATACATACCCATGTTCATGCACAATTCACAATAGCTGACCAAGGAAATTGGTGACCTTACATGGATAAATGGATGAAGAAAATGTGGTAAATATACATAGTGGATTTTTTTCAGCCATAGAGAAGAATGAAATTATATCATTTGCAGAAAAATAGATGAAAGTTGAGAATATTATCTTAACTGAAATAAGTAAAATTCATTAAGTCAAATATCATGTTTTCTCTCATGAGGAAGTTAGAGATGAAAAAGTAAAACAAAGGTATAAGGAGATCTCATGAATGTCAAAGAGAGAACAGTATAGTAGAGGAAAAGGAATAATAGAGTAGAGGAAAAGCTGTAATGAAAAAGAGCAGATACTGGTGAATGATACTGACCAATTATATTGTCATATCCTGTGCAAATATGAATATGTGACAATGAATCCCACAATTATGTATGATTATAATGAACCAATAAAATATCGAGAAAAATAGAAGTGAAGAAGAACTAAAGACTGTTCCAGAGAAACAAATCCTGAGATTGTACATTCCCACCTGACCTGTCCTACAAGAAATGCTCATGGGAGTTCCTGAAATCGAGAGAAAGAGAGCCTAATAAATAAGTGGAAAGCATAAGAAAGTATAAAACTCACTGGTAAGAGTACTATACAGACAATTGAAAATGTAGTGATATTGTAAAATGGTGTGTAAACTCTTCTTATATTTAGTAGGAAGACTAAATACAAAATAATTAAAATAATCATTGTTCCAATATGTTAAGAAATAGGCAATGGATGGGATGGGGGAAGGTGGGAGAGGGTGGGGAAATGGGAGTAGCAAAAATGGTTGAATGAGATGGACATCACTACCCTAGGTACATGTATGAAGACACAAATGGTGTGACTCTATCTTGTTTCCAACCCGAGAGATGGAAAATTGAGCTCTATATATGTACTATGACTTGAAATGTATTTAAATAAATTAATTAATTAAAAAAAGAAATAGGCAACATGGAATAATTTAAAATGTACTGTAAAAAAATCACAATGTGGCTAAATGCAGTGATACATTTCTATAATTCCAGGCTTGGGAGGCTGAGGATGGGGATACGGCTCTGGCTCAGTGGTTATGCATACCTGGGTTCCATTCCCAGTACAAAAAAACAAAAAACAAAAAAATGAAAAAACAAACAAGCAAACAAAAAACCCCACAATGTGGTGAGAAAGAGATTGTGAGTATAATAAGTTTTTATTAGTATATACTTTTTTCAGTCTTTAGGATTATCTTACTATCATTTCAAAATATTGTTATAGTGGAAAACATAGATTTTTAGGTCTCAAAGTAATCACCAAGCAAAAGTCTATAATGAAAAAAACTGAAAGTAATAAAGGAACCAAAGCATACTACTACTACAGTGTTATGGTTTATGTATGAGGTGTCTCCAAAAGCTCATGTGTGAAACAAAAAAAGAAATTTTAGAAGTGAAATGATTGGGTTATGAGTCTTAACCTAATCAGTGCATTAATGCCCCCATAGGGATTACCTGGGTAGTAACTGTAGGCAGGTAGGCGGAGGCTGGAGGAGGTGGGTCACTGGGGTGTGCACTTAAGGTTTATGTTTTTTGGTGGTGAGGGGAGCTGTCTCTCTCTGCTTCCTGGGAGCTATGTCCTAAGCTGCTTTTCTCCACCACTCTTCTGCTGTGATGTGCTGCTTTACTTTAGGCCCAGAGCAATAGAGCAGGTTGTCTATGGACTAAGACCTCTGAAACTGAGTGCCAGATAAACCTCTTCCTGTAAAAATGTTTTTGTCAGAAATTTTGGTCATAGTGGCAAAAAAAAAAAAAAAAAAAAAAGCTGACTAAAACATAGAGTAAGTTATTTAAACACAATAGAAGACCTAGAGAGAAGAAAGAACTATGATGAAACTAAAAAGCAAGTAATAAAATGGTTTTTGTAAATCTTTGCTTATGGATAATTATCTTGAATGTAAATAGATTTAATTCTACAATTAAAATATATATAGGCTGTGGAAAAAATAAGACAACTATATTTTGCTTACAAAACACTCTAAGGACACACATAGACTGAGAGTGAAGGAATGAAGTAAACTCTTAATAATTTTAGTGTACTAATGCTTGTCTTTAAAGTGATTTAATAGCAGGGCTAGAATCTGCAGGAGACCCCAGATAATGACCACAAGAAACAACAAACAAGCAGGCATAGGAACCACATGGAGACACTTGCGCTCACTGCTTATAGTTGAACACTTAGAGTAAATCTCCAGTGGTCTCAAATGAATAATATATCCTCTTACTATCTCATGATGAGGATCAAATTTGAATACATGGAGTCTTTATGGACACTGAAACCATATCCAATCACAGCATAGTAGTCACCAAGATTATCTGCAAACTACCCTTATGTCAAGTTGCCCACATGTATTTGATCCTTTTTAATACTGCACAGGTTCAAAAGTGAGACTGTTTCCACAGAATTCTTTGCAGAAAATGAACTGGATCTGGTAAAGAGGTTTCAGGTAGGACAAAATCCAATAAACAGGTAATGGTTCACCAAACATATGAAAAAATGTTTGACATACTTAGCAACTGAGGAAGTGCAGATCAAAACTGCACTGAGATTTCATCTCACTCCAGTTACAGTATTAGACTTCAAGAATATAAATACTAATAAATGCTAGAGAGGATGGTGGTGGGGGGGAAACACTTTTGCAAATTTGATGGGCTTGCAAATTAGTACAAAGAAATCAGTGTGGAGATTTCTCAAAAGGCTAGGAATGGAACCACCATATAACTCAACTATACCACTCCTCAGTATTTATGTGAAGGCATTAAACTTATTGCACTCTGGTGATACATGCATACCCATGTTAATAGGAGCACAATTTATAATAGCCAAATTATGGAACCAGCCTAGTTGTCCTTCATTGGATGAACCAAAAAATATGGCATATGGGAGTCTGCTTAACCATAAAGAAGAGGGAAATCATGCCATTTTCAGGAAAATGGATTGAATTTGACAGCATTATGTTAAACAAAATAAGAAAAACTCAGAAAGTCAATTCCTATATTTTCTCTCATATGTGGAAGTTATAGAAGAAAAAAAAAAGTGTGTCTGTGGGGATCTTGTGAAAATAGAAAGGAGACCAGTAGAATAGAGGAAGGAGAGCACGGGGAAGGAGGAGGAGGGGGAAAGGGAAAGGAGAGCTACGGGGAAACAATATTGATTATGTCATGTTATTACACTGATGCATGTATTATGTAACTAAGAATCCCACTATCACATATAATTATAATGCACCAATAAATTAATAATAAAATAATTCTTTTTATTCATGTTCTTTTCTGCAATCTCTTATTAAGAAATACGAGTCTTCTTAATAATAAATTGCCTGTTCTCATCTTGCAGCTACATAAATTATGCATTTGCCTTACAATGTTTTGTCATGTTAGTGTTGTTTCACAGTGAGTTGTGATTTTATTTTTTGAAGTGTTCTTAACCTTTTTGTATTTTCCAAAAACTTTCCAAAGTCAATACTAAATTTTTGTCCCTATACTTGGGAAGATTCTAGAGGGTCTTGGAATATCCCAAAGAATTTACCTTCTCTTCTAATTAAAAGAGATATTGATGTTAAATTGGCCTGGAAATGAGAAATAATGGTTCATAGTTATTGAGTCACATTGATAAATGTGATTAATAAGGATCTCAGAACTTGTATGAAATTTATGCAAACCTAATATGGTCTTGTATGATGTTGTCATTCATAATTTTGACTATCATATCAGCTTAGTGGGTGTCAAAAGCTTATAAGAAAGAAGCTGATCATAAAATCAAATCTAAAGTACTCCAAATTCCATACTCCTTAAAACCCCTCAGGCTGTGTATTTTGTGAAATTGACCATTCTTTATTTGGATGAAGAATGGTAGGGAACATAGATCAGAAATCAATAATGATAAAGTAGGGGAAAGAGAAGAGTGGTTCAAGAAAGAAGCAAACTACAAATACATTTGTGTCCTCCCAAAATTGATTGAATAATTTTGGAAATTTTAAGAATTTTTCAGCCTATCTACCTTTGTAACCTTGTTATATGTTACTTGTTTCTCTAAAATTATAATCTGAAAATAATTTTAAAAATTTTACTTTTCCTATAGAATCCAAGGCAGATAGGAAACTGTAAGTATTTTCCTGGTAGCTGGCTAGTGGATGAAGGAGGTGGGAAGCTTGTTGGAAGCACCCATGGGAAGGGATCCTAGTTTTTCTTAAATTGTGTCCATAGCCCCCAAATTCCAGACTGTCCAGCCCCAAGAAGGACAGACAGAAATCAGAAATGGCAGGCCAATTGTTTTATTTGGATATTAAAAACACAGTTATGACCAAATTATTCCAATAGCATAACACTCCAAGGGGCATCATCTTCTCTTCTGGTGTCTGAAACAAACAAGCATGGAAAGTTTCAGGGGAGAACTGATATGGCAGGAGACTGACAATTACTTGCTGGTATCACTGAAGTGAGATAGGTGACAGCCCACCTCCTCTTCCTCTTCCCCTTGTCCTTCCCCCTTTCTCTCCTAACTTCATTATTCTTTCTTGTTAGACACCTAACACATTTAGGCCCTTCCATTTTTGCTTGTAAGATGAAGAAGTGATTATTATTCTCAGGTTGATTGTCTTTTGGTTTCTATTAAAAGTGGTCAATTCTATATCTTCAAAAATAGTCACTGCAAAATATGTCTATAATAGTGACATAGAAATGGGCTAAACTCTATAAGCAAGATTTGATTGAAAATTATGAGAAAGTTACACACTGGAAAATGGTACAATTGCAAGAATATTAAATGTGGAAGAAGAAAGTAAGAAATTGAGAAGGAGACAAAGAGACAATGAAATTAAAAATGGAAGACTAGAAAGAATAGAGGGTCAAAAAGGGAAGAAATAAGGCACTATCCGTACATCTATAAGAACTGATTAGGGGGGCTGGGGTTATGGTGCAGTGGTAGCGTGCTTGCGTAGCACGTGGGAGGCACTGGGTTCGATCCTCAGCACCACATAAAAATAAAATAAAGATATTCTGTCCACCTACAATTAAAAAATAAATATTAAAAAAAGAACTGATTAGGGAAAAATATTAAAGAAGTATGTAATTTGAAATGAGCAGCATACAGATATGCATATCATTTTTGTTATCATTTGTAGGAAACAGGATGATGTACTTATAGGTGCATAAAATTTTCTAAGAAGATGTCAGAAAGAAATTATGATTATAGATTTTGGTGAGGACATGGGAGAGATAGAATAAAATATCTTTAAGAAATCGCTTCATACTTTACAGATAGATCAATTTTATTTTTGCCTGAGTATAGATTAATTTGAAAGTGAGCACTTGGGGCTGGGGTTATGGCACAGTGGTAGCGTGCTTGCCTGGCATGCGTGAGGCACTGGGTTTGATCCTCAGCACCACATAAAAATAAAATAAAGATATTCTGTCCGCCTACAACTAAAAAATAAATGTTAAAAAAAAAGAAAGTGAGCACTTTAAAATCTAGATAAAAATTCAGAGCATAGATTTGACTATCATTTGACAGGAGTACTGAACATGAGAGCTGTGATATAATAAGAACTAAGCTAAGAGTAGTCAGGAGGATATATAAGATGAGAAGTCATTGAGTCTGAGTAAAGAGGCAGACAACCAAAGAAAGAACAGTACTCTGCTTTCATAAACCAACCTGAATGAAGTAAACACATATAATCAGTGAGAAAAAGCAAGATAAAGGGCAATTGTCTTTAAAATCATAATTACTTATGGAAAAAAACTTCTTAAAGTATCTGCATACTCTAACACAGAGAAATGTTTAGAAAGAGATTCCAAGACTGTGAATACTCCCCATTTTACACATTGACTATCTGGAACACTGAACTTTGATAAGTGTAGTGGTTAGGGTCCTATCTGGGGAGTGAATTAGAATCTTCGGTGTCACTGAATTTAGATTACTAAGATGATAGAGTATGGAAGGTCTTTGTATTCTACCCTCTTGGGAGGAGGGTGGTAGTTCCTTGACCAGCTAGGATGAAATGAAGGAGTATGCTCATGATTACCTTGTGATTGGGGTGGTCATTGCTGGTTTCCAGGATGAGGCGGGCAATTTGGTTGCTGCTGCTGGACTCCCTGTTGGGGTGGTCCCTGCTGGTTACCAGGACGTGGGGGGCCATTGGGTTGCTGCTGCTGGCCTCCTTGTTGAAGTGGTCCCTGCTGAGGACCTTCTTGTTGGTTTCCATTACTAGCAGGGGGTCTAGGCCTGAATCCTCCATTAGGGGCTCCTTGAGGCTGCTGGTGGTAGATCTGGCTTTGCTCCTCAGCATCTGTTTGGGTACAGCCCAAGAATAGATGAGTTTAGTGGTGGAAAACTTTCCTTACTCCTTACTATTCACCTTTCTGATCTCATCACAAAGACTCCTTTTTCCTGAAAGTTCCTCTCAGCTGCTAGCCTTCCTCATGTCTGCTCCCTCCTCATGAAGAGATCTTCTTTACCAGTACACTGATATGGAACATCTCATATTCAGTTCCAAGAAAAATTATTTGGGGCTGGGGTTGTGGCTCAGTGATAGAGCACTTGCCCAGCACATGTGAGGCACTGGGTTCAATTCTCAGCACCACATAAAAATAAATATACTGAATAGAGGTGTTGCATTCGTGTACAGCTAAAATAATATTTCTTTTTTTTCTTTTTAAAATTTTTTTCTTTTTAGTTATACATGACAGAAGAATGTAGTTTGACATATCAAACATACATGGAGTATAATTTCCCATTTTTGTGATTGTACATGATGTGGAGTTACACTGGTCATGTATTCATACACAAACACAGTAAATGTCCAGTTCACTCTATTGTCTTTCTTATTCCCATCCTCACCTGAATATAGTTCTTTTTTTGTTGTTGTTTTGTTTTATTTAGGCTTACATGTTAACAGTGTAAATTGATTCATTGTACATAGAGGATAACATATCAATTCTCTAGTTGTAAGTTGTATAGAATCACAACATATATGCAGTCATACATAAATTTAGGGTTATTATGACCATCATATTCCACCACCCTTGCTGTCCCCATGCCTCCTCCCCGCTTACACCCCTGTGAACAGAGATCCACCATTGTACCCATGTCCTTCCCCACATTATGGATCAGCATCCACTTATCAACGAGTACATTCGGCATTTGGTTTTCTGAGATTGGCTTACTTCACTTAGCATGATATTCTCCAACTCCATCCATTTACCTGCAAATGCCATGATTTTATTCTCTCTTATTGCTGAGTAATATTCCATTGTGTATATATACCACAGTTTCTTTATCCATTCACGTATCGAAAGGCATCTAGGTTGGTACCACAGTTTAGCTATTGTGAATTGAGCTGCTATAAACATTGAAGTGGCTGCAGCACTGTAGTACACTGTTTTTAAGTCTTTTGGGTATAGATCTAGGAGTGAAATAGCAGGCTCAAATGGTGGTTCCATTCCAAGTTTTCTAAGGAATCTCCATACTGCTTTCCAGATTGGTTGTACCAATTTGCAGTTCCACCAGCTATGTATGAGCGTGACTTTTTCCCCACAACCTCGCCAACATTTATTGTTGTTTGTATTCTTGATAATTGCCATTCTGACTGGCGTGAGTTGAAATCTTAGGGTAGTTTTGATTTGCATTTCTCTGATTGCTAAAGAAATGTGGAACATTTTTTCATATGCCTGTTGATGGATTGTATATATTCTTCTGTGAAGTTTGTGTTCAGCTCTTTGGCCCATTTATTGATTGGGTTGTTAGTTTTTTTGGTGTTAAGCTTTTTGAGTTCTTTATATATCCTGGAGATGAGTGCTCTATCGGATGTGTGTGTGGCAAAGATTTGTTCCCAGAATGTCAGCTCTCTCTTCACTTCATTGATTATTTCTTTTGCTGAGAAGAAGTTTTTTAGTTTGAATTCATCCCATTTGTTGATTCTTGATTTTACTTCTTGTGCTATAGGAGTCTTGTTAAGGAAGTATGGTCTTAATCTGACATGATGAAGATTTGGGCCTATTTTTCCTTCTATTAGGCATTGGGTCTCTGGTCTGATTCCCAGGTCCTTGATCCACTTTGAGTTGAATTTTGTGCATGGTGAGAGATAGGGGTTTAGTTTTATTTTGCTGCATATGGATTTCCAGTTTTCCCAGCACCATTTGTTGAAGAGGCTGTCTTTTCTCCAGTGTACGTGTTTGGCTCCATTCTCTAGTATATGGTAATTGTATGCAAGTGGGTTCATCTCTGTGTCTTCTATTCTATACCATTGGTCTACATGTCTATTTTGATGCCAGTACCATGCCATTTTTGTTACTATAGCTTTGTAGTATAATCTGAAGTCAGGTATTGTGATGCTTCCTGCTTCACTCTTCTTGCTAAGGATTGCTTTGGCTATTCTGGGTCTCTTATTCTTCCAAATGAATTTCATGATTGCCTTTTCTATTTCTATAAGGAATGACATTGGGATTCTAATTGGTATTGCATTGAATCTATATATCGCTTT
>PVHX01012150.1:22968-60732 GCA_004024805.1 Geosciurus inauris | reverse complement strand
GGTACCAGGGATTGAACTCAGGGGCACTCGACCCCTGAGCCACATCCCCAGCCCTATTTTGTGTTTTATGTAGAGACAGGGTCTCACTGAGTTGCTTAGTGCCTCGCCATTGCTGAGGCTGGCTTTGAACTCGCGATTCTCCTGTCTCAGCCTCCCTAAGTGCTGGGATTACAAGCGTGAGCCACCGCGCCCGGCTCTGTCATTTAGCAATTTTGAAATAGACAATGCCTTATCATTAATTAGAGTCACCATGCTGTACAATAGGTCACCAAAACTTATTACTCCTGTGTAACTAAAACTTGGAACCTTTTGATTGACATTTCCCCATTCCCCATCCTCATCCACCTCCAGCCCCTGGTAACCACCCTTCAACTCTACTCTTATGAATTTAACTTTTTTAGAGTAAACATATAAGTGAGGTTATGCAATATTTGTCTTTCTGTGTCTGGCTTGTTTCACTTAACATAATGCCCCCGAGGTTCATCTATATCATCTCAAATGACTTTTCTAAGGTTGTGTATTATCCCACCGTATAGAGAATTTTTCGGAATTCCAAAGTATCATTATGATGTGATTACAAAAGCAAGTGTATAATGTATTGGAAACTTTCATAGGTCAAACTAATAATAGATATATTGGTCTGAATGAGTTTGTATAATGCATGGACTATGTTTTTTTAAAATGCAGTAGCATGTAATTTCTAAACCTGTTATGGTTTAGGGACCCAACTAGTAGATGCACTTAGCTAATGACTACATAAGATGTATACTTAACACAGTTACTTATATGCTTAATTGATCTGAACATTCACCCTATACTGATATTTTCATTATTAATTTGTTCAATTGATAAAAGTGCTTACTAAGCAAATATAACTTCATTTGGGTACTGACTTGAATCCCAAATATTTGTATATTCTGGCTTCACAATAGAGTACCTAGGAGACACAATAGAGTACCTACTTCAAAATACAGTACCTAGACTTTCAGGGTCTTAGACTTAAGTTAATATCCCAGCCCACCATTTTCTAGCTATGCATCCTTGGCCAGATAACAACCTCTCTGTGTCAGTTTTCCCAATGATAAAAAAGAGAAAAATAATCACAGTCACCTGAGATGGTAAGTGGGAGGATTAAATGATTTAATTCATGTAATTAAAGGACCCAATAGTAAATGCATCATGTTTTAGTTCTTACTGAATTATTTTATTTAAAATTTACCTGTAGAAAATTTGTCGTGACATTTACAGTGACATTTTCCTAGAGGAACAAATATTATGTGAAAGAATTCTATAGTGCTATCAGTTAAAACTTTTATCCATTATGGTTTTGTGTTATGTGAAAAGCATAGGACAAGAAGTTAGGAAATCTGGGTTTGAAGTCCAGCACAGCCATTAGTTACAGGATCTTGAGTGAATTATACTTTCTGGAGCTGTTTCCTCAAGAAAAATAGGGGTGTGGGCTCATTGCATGATCTCAGGACAATACCACATGGTGGAAAGAAGTTTGGAGCAAGAGTCCAGAGTTCAAGTTCCAATTCTGTTTTTTAGTTTTGTTTTTATGCTAAATCATTTTATTTTACTATAATCTTCTATCAATATTTGTGCTCCTGCAGGTAAAATTCTGTGGGTTGGAACCAAACTATAAAAGTGTATTTTTGGCACTAAGAGGATCTACTATAAACAATGTCTTCCCTGAGTTAAGGGAGTAGCTATAAATTTCAGTCTGCCCTGGAGCAACTATCATATCATGGTTGTATGAGTCAAGAAATGTAAAAAAATCTAAGGACTATCTTTGTCCATTTCTTCTTTGTGCAAGTGTTTATATATAGCCTAAGAAATAACTTACCTCTGTCTTAGGTTTCTTAATATTTTAAAGGGACCGTTGTAGAGGAAGAAGATAAAACATTATTCTCACCAAGAAAGGGCATATGCACGGAATCCACCCCTCCAGATACCACAACAAACTTGCACATAGACATAAACATCAGTACAGCCCCATGCTCCAGCCAGAAAGGCCCTTCCCTGCCCCTCAACCCTTACTCACGCTGTCCCCTCCTTGACTTCCTTATGCATAGATGCTTCCTATAAGCAGAGTAGGTCCCACAGAACAGCCAACTACCCTATTCTCCCAATCCTTCCTGGCTTTTAGCACTGTGCAGACATCCAGGTATTAAAAAAAAAAAGTTGTATTTATTGAATCGAAGTGGAACATCACAAAGGTATCTTCTTCTACCTTTCTTTCTACAGGAGAAGAGTTCAGCTTTGGATGAGTCCATTTTAATTCTCACCCAGAGAACATCTGGAAACACCCACGGCACCACACTGCAGATGCAAGACAGAAGGAAGACTGGTGCCTACCAGGCTGCTTTCTGCCAGCCTTGCAATTTTCAAAAGCAAAGTTTTCACTGGGAAGGACAAAGGATGATGGGCCATTCCTTCCAGACAGCTTTCAGAGTAACATGTCCTTAACACATTCTGAGACAACTGTGGTCTAAAGGCCCATGGCTGTTTGCAGCAAGATTTTAATGACTGTCATTAGTTCTGCCATTACTACCACCCAATAAAATCCACCACCAGCTTGATGTGATTAGCCTTGGTTGTGCAGTGTCTCTGGACTCCAGTGAGCGAGAGCATATGGTCTTTGCCAACTGCATTATTCATCAAAGGAGGATAAAAATCACAGTAGCATCCAGCTTGTCACAGTAGGTAATGGCTTTGGGTGAACCACAGTTGCAGCTCAGCTTGGGTCTTTCAAAGATGCTGGCCCCCATTTTTCTACCATGCACTTCATAAAAGTAAAAACAAAGCACATGCTAAATGGTATTTCAAAACAATGAAAACCACATAATTAGGAGGCAACAGTTAAAATTATATTACCCCGTAAGAGCAAAGCATAGTAACAAGTTAATGCAATTACTAATTCAGCTTTTTTATTTAGAGATAGAAGCAAACAGTGCAATTAAATCCTCAGTCTATTTTTTTTTTCTTTCAGGGGCCTAATGAAAGGGAAATAAATGAACTGGATCCCCTTCTTTCCACCTCTGCCTCTGCTGTGCCATTAGAGGATAGGTTTCCCACTTCCTTCTCTCCAATTCCATCTAAAAAATAAAACAGGCCACCAGCTGTGAAATGGATTATGCCCTGCATCTGTGCACCTGGAAGAGAAGCCAATGTGCTCTGAGAGTTGCCAAGAATTTTGCATCACTGCCTAGAGCTTCCAATTTCCCCGTTAGCTTGCTAAGTCCAATTAACAAAAGATTCTCCAGTCCCAGCATTTTGGGAGGATGAGACAGGAGAATCGTGAGTTCAAAGCCAGCCTCAGCAACGGCGAAGCACTAAGCAACTCAGTGAGACCCTGTCTCTACATAAAACACAAAATAGGGCTGGGGATGTTGCTCAGTGGTCAAGTACCCCTGAGTTCAATACCCGGTACCAAAAAAAAAAAAAAAAGATTCGCCATACACTGATTTGTATGTGAATGTCAGCATACAGAGTATGCAGATTGCGACCTATCCCCATAACTACTCAGTACCAATGTAACTTGCTATCTTACCTATCACCCTCCCCCATCCATACCTAATCCACTCCAGACAAGTGATCTACTTGAAGTGATCTACTCGTGATCTCAAATAAATTTTCACTTTTGGATCATTACATCTTTATGCATGCTGTTCACTCTGCTTGTAGGGGCATTTGGGAGTAGATATCAAACACAGGTGATTCTTCCAGCTGCCCACAGAGGAAGACCCTGGTCTGATAGACTGACGGGCAGCTCACTTCTGCAAAGAGGACTGATGAGAGGATGGCTCAGCCCTTTGAAACTAAGGGGAAAATATGGAGACTCACCTATCTGCATGTAATTATAACCTTGGTAACCATCAGCACCAAGCCAAAAAAAGAATCACTGTTTGGGCATGTATTATTATAAATGAACAAATTCAGTAAGTGGTTGACTAGTTTTGAACCCAGAATAGTGACCTCAGGTGATCACTTTCATCCACCTAACTACACATTTCTGAGTCAACAGAACTACTAAATGAAAGGACCCAAATTTTTGTAGATGACAGAAATTTATAAATAATTTAGATACATAAATCGCATATTCTGTATGTCACTGATTTAAAGTGACAGACATCATTATTTAATAAAGAAGAAAAAACACCAATTAAACCATGACACCAGCCTTTCTTATTAGAAAATTTGATTTTCTGTTATGTTAAATTCATATGATATAAGTATGTATTTATTTAAACAACATGGAATCATCATCTGTGGTTCCGTTTCCACATGCCCGGCAATGACTGTCACCCAGGCAACAAGACTGATACCATCAATTGTAAGATGCATTTCAGAGTTGTTCCACTATGGAAAAATAGGCCCTTTGACACTAGTGAAATATGGTGTCTGTATGTTGCAGGTGAGCCTCTCATGTAACCAAGAGCCCCTCCTCACCTGACATCAGCAGCAGCCCAAGGGATAAATCAGATCCTGTCCCTGAGCCTTCCCTTTCTTTGTCTTCTGTCCTTACCAGGCTCCATAATGGTCCTCCCGGTTCTAACTGCCTATCTGGCACCTCACATCGGACTACTCCATGAAAATTGTTAGGACTCATTTCTTATTTTATTCTTGTATTTTCACCAAACTCTCAAACATTTGCCATGGCCATTTTGCTTCTATTATTGCTCTTGGTTTATTTAAATATTTTTTTGAGTTTCTTTTCTTTACATCAAGAAAAATTTCCCTTGACTAAAATAGGTATCTCTCCTCATTATCTCCAGGAGGATTTTGTTAATTTTGAGAATGAGAAGATACTATTATTTTTAATATTTCTACTTTGTGTTACCTATATGTAAAACTAAATTTATCATATTCACCTTTTCTTACAATAAAATATTCTGAATTTTCGTGCTATTAGTGTTATATACATCATTTCAATGTAGGTTAAAAGCACCGCAATTCCTTTTGTTGTTGTTGTTATTTCGGGGTTTTTTGTTTTTAGAGTTTTAGAAGTCTGCAATGATTTGGGTTAGAAAGACCAGTGTTACGGGGTATTTAGTTCAAAGACCATCCCTATCCCACTTCCAAGAAGTCACCCAAATACACCCTATTAGCCTGCCTTTTTTTAATTTTTAACTTTTTTTTTTAAGTTCTGTGATAGTTATACAGAAAGATCAAAGAGAACACCTTGTCCCTGGGGCTTCAGCTAGCAGCTGAAAGAGCAGCCCAGAAAGGCCCTTAACCTTCCAGGAAGTCACTAAGTTCAACCAACCATCTCCCGCCTCCTCCGCAAGAACTGGCTGGAGGGCCCTGCAGCGCCCCCGCGCAAGCGCATAGTAACCACCACCACCCCCTCTAGCTAGCTGCTGCCTTTTTGTTTGGTTTCGCCTCTGAAGAGGCTTTTAATATTCATGTTAACCTGATTTCACCTGTATGAAAATGTTCAGGGACATGTGGGCATTTTTTGATTTGTCCTGGTTCTAAATATCCCCGAGGGGGTCCTGACCCACATAGAACGAGTTTGCTTCAGAGCAAACCGGAGGTGATCACGCTCTGCGAACCAGGCATAATTTTTGGAGATCATTCTTCCTCTTTGATATGTATATGAAATGTTGTGTTGGTCAATGTTTACCAGCTGGCTCTGGGGAGAGAAGAAAAAGTCCTGGTCAGTAGAGTTTGTCAGTTTCCTGGGTGTGAATACTCCCTCGATGGCCGATATAGAGACACCACAATGACGTCACCGATGGCTTTTCTGAAGATTCACTAAGCACCCGTTCCCTGGCATTTCCTCCCTTCAGATACAAAGAATAATAGTTAAATGGAGTAAAGTAACTAGGAAGGGATGAGTGTTCACTATGTATTACCTTTGTTGTTAGTATAATTTAATTGTAAGTCTATATAATTTAAGTTTTCATATGGCTATGTTTAATAACCAGTTAGCAAACCTCTGGAAAATTTAGTAATTGGTTTATTTTAGTCAGCTTTTTGCCACTATGAGGAAAATACCCAAGAAGAACAACTTAGAGGAAGGAAAGTTTATTTGGGCTCTTGGTTTCAAAGATCTCAGTCCATAGACACTGACTCCATTGCTCTGGGCCCAAGCTGAGGCAGCACATCATGGAGGCAAAGGCCTGACCGAGGAAAGCTGTTCGGCCTATGGCAGGGTTATAAAGGAGAGAAAGAAAGAAGGAGACAGGCAGGCTGGCTGGCTACAGGGAAGAACAACCCTTCTAGGGCAGCTCCAGTGACCGGTCTCTTCCAGCCATACCCCACCTGCCTGGAGTCCATTCAAACTAGAATGGACTGATTAGTTTACAACCATCACAGTCAATCATTTCACCTCAGAACATTCCTGCCTTAACACCAGAGCTTTTGAATACCTCATATCCCAACCACAACGTGGCCCTTGCAAGCCAGTAGGAGCAGCTCCAGTCCATTAAAGTAATAAAGTAGATGTAAATTTATATATATTTTTGATCTTTTATGTTCCCACCTAAATTTATACTCTATTATGATTCTGCCTTATGCTTCTTTTTTTGATATGCTGTTAAATACAAATAGAAAGTGAATTTCTAACATTAATGACCATGTTTACTTATTATAAATGCTTTTGAGAGGCCATCAAAATTCATCGATAACAAAATTTAGACTATATCCTGAAATAACATTTTAACCTAAAAAAGCTTATAAGCTAAAATAATTATCAAAAAAAAATTACAGCCAGTGTAAATAAATCATCTTTGTCACAAACTAAAAAAGCTTCTACATAACAAAGGAAATAACAAAGTAAAGAGAAAAGCTGCAAAATAAAATATATTTGTAAAATATCCATCTGACAAGAAATTACTTTGCAGACTATATAAGGAATTCAAACAGCAAAAAAGAAAAAGTAAAAAACAAAAAACAAAGCAATCTGCTTTAAAATAAACAACTGACATGAATATATATTTCTCAAAGACAATACACAAATGACCAACACAAACATAAAGAAGTATTCACCATTAATAATTCAGGGAAATGAAATCAATGAGATGTCATCTGATCCCAGCTAGAAAGACTATTATCAAAAAGACAAAAAATAACAAATACTGGTAAGAATGAGGAGAAAGGGGTACTTTCATATGCTATTGGTGGAAATGAAAATCAATACAACCATTATGGAAAACAGTATGGAGGTTCCTCAAAAGACTAGAAATGGGTCAGGCATGGTGGCACAGGCCTGTAATCCCAGTTACTAGAGAGACTGAAGATCACAAATTTGAGGCCAGCCTGGGAAACTTAGCAAGAGACTATCTCAAAATAGCCTATTCACACTATTCACAGTAGCCAAGATGTGGAATAACCTAGGTGTTCAGTGACAGATGAATGGATAAAAGAAAATGTGGTATATATACATGATGAAATATTGCTCAACCATAAAAAATAATAAGATTGTGTGGGACTGGGGACATTATGTTAAGTGAAATACATAAGGCACGGAATGACAAATACAAATGTTTCCCCTCACATATGGAAACTAAAAATCTGATTTCAAAGAAGTAGAGAAGGGAACAGTGTTTACCAGAGCTTGGGAAGGGGTAGAGGAGGATGAGCAAAGGATGGGTACAGATACAGGGGTGGAGTCTGGTAGGAGGAATAATTTCTAATGTTCTATAGCATAATAGGATGACTATGTTTGACAACCGTGTTAGTCAGCTTTTTTGCTGCTGTGACTTAAAGACCCAACCAGATCAACTGCAGAGAAGGAAAAATTTATTTGGGGGCTCACAGTTTCAGAGGTCTCAATAGATAGACAGCAGACTCCATTCCTCAGGGCTGGAGGTGAGGCAGAACATCATGGCAGAAGAGTGTGGCAGAGGGAAACAGCTCACATGATGATCATAATAATGCAGAGAGAGAGAGACTCCACTTGCCAGATACAAATAAATACCCCAAAGCCATGTCCCCAATTCCACCTCCTCCAGCCACACCCTACCACTTCAGTCACCAGTTAATCCTTATCAGGGGATTAATTCGCTGATCAGGTTAAGGCTATAACCCAATCCTTTCTCCTCCAAACCTTCTTGCATTATCTCACATGTGAGCTTTTGGGAGACACCTCACATCCAAACCATAACAATGACAATTAATTGAATATTTATAGGTAACTAGTAGAGAATGTTTCAAATGCAAAGAAATGATAAATATCTGGTGTAATACATGTGTCGATCAAAATGATCTGAACACTACACGTTGTATCTATGTATTGAAATGTTACACTGTACCCTGTAAATATGTCCAATTACTGTTTTGTCAATTAAAAAAATATATATATGTATGTGTATATATATATACATATATATATGTAGTTGTTCACCATCACATTTGAATATGTGATTTAAAAGGCAAGCACTTAAGCTTTACTTAAGCTTTTTTTTTCAAGAGGGGGCACTTTGTTACTTCCACCAGAGGGTGCCATGGAAAGGAGAAGGAGGTCAAAACAAAAGGAAGCCATTTTTCTGTTCTGTGGCCTCAGGCTTCCTCTGCTTCCCTACCATCCAGAGAAGGAAGTCCTGACCTGACTGATGTGCCAAATACAAAGCCACTTTCCACACAAACAGACTGAGAGCTGCTGAGGGCAAGGCAAATCTTTGTGTCCGCATATCATCTGGTGCCTGATACAGAGAAGGTTCTCCATAAACAGCTGTGTGTTCAGTTTTAGATCTCACATGCTGAAAATCACAGGCCTCTTATTCAGGGTGTCAGAAATGGAAACCACACTACCTTATTAAGTTCTGCAAGTTTTCCACAAGTTAATAGGCATGTGCTTGGGCCTTGCTTTCTAATTCTTCATACCAGGAAATAATTCCCATATGGGCACTCACCGGTCTTGTTATTTCACACAGTAGAATTAAGCTGCTTAATTCCACATGCAAAAGGTTGGATATGGACACAAAAAGAAACTTCTGGATGTCACTCAACTTGACACTGTAGACTTTTCATAGGAAAGATCTCACAAGACAACTTTGGGGACAACCCTCTAATCAAAATACATTGTAACAGCTACCTTCCCCTACCCCGAAATTCTTAGAGGTCCCCCCATCCTCTCCTTGGTGGCTTTATGGTCTTCCAGTAGCCTTTTGAAATTGAGCAAGCTCCTGGGATTATTTTGAAAGGCCTCTGAACTTTCTGGTCAGCAATTTCAATCTCTAATTATAACCTTCGCCTGATGGCTTTCACTTAATACTTCTAAGGTGGGGCTGAGAGTAATTGATGGTTTTGAAGTTTTCAAGGCTACCGTCAATGTATTAAGGCTTAATTCCTCCTGTGATTGCAGAGAAGTTACTGAAAACGAAAAGGACACAAATATTCTTCTCCATCCCAGAAAAAGAGATTTTATTAAAGGGTAGTGAAATATTTATAAGCACATTAGAGCTTGTGGGACTCAATTCACCTCAAAGCTTCATTTGCATACTGGCTACCAGCAAAATCTATTATGGGATGGCCTGGATATGTCACTTTGGAAATACCGCATGCAATGAACATCGAGAAAAGGTGAGTAGTTGTTGGCAGAAAGCACATCTTTCTCGCCCACTGCCTTCCCAGAAAAATATAAATGTGCTCAAAATATAGTATAGAAATAAAGGGACTATTTTGAAACAGAGACAGAAACATTTTGACTCATGAAAGAAATGTCAGTAATGTCAGAGAATTTCTTTAACACAAAGGATTGGCTTCATCACAAAAAAAAATTGGCTTTGTTTTATGTGTGTGTGTAGAAGGAAACTCTCAGTGTTTAGTCATGACTTTCTGTCTTAACAAACTCTTATTCTGATTGCTGGCTTCCCTTGCTGCCCCTTGCCTTCCCTTAACACTTCTGTGATGCTTCGTTGGTACATACGGTCCTTCTGGCAAGCTGCTTCATTCCCTTCTACACTTATTAAACATATACTCTAATACCTGCATTGGCCCCATTACAGATGCTTCATTCATTCATTTATTCATCCATTCACTCACTCTCTCATTCACCCACTCAGATGTGAGGGATTTAAGTGCAAAAAGTAGTCCATACTCTCCAGAAACTCTGAGTTCAAAGAGAGCACACTGTTTGAGCCATCTGTTTACATTACCAAGGATGTTAAATTCTCAAGCCATATTGAAGTTCTCATTCCTCCCTTCAAACCCTTCAAGTTTCCAATGAGCTGACATATTTGTAACCCTGATCCAGTGGACAAGATGTAACTACAATTCTTTAGCCTGAATGTACAGGCCCTTAGTAGGCCAACAGGGGTGGGAGAGAAAGCTAAAGGAAGTCTGGCAGAAGTCTGGAAACTTCAGCAAAGAACAGGTATAAATTCAGAGAAAGAACTCCGCTCTCCTCTAATTCAAAGGTGGAGGGCAAGAGATCTTGTCACTGGGGATTCAACCCATCACAGGTTTACCTAGAATGAGTCACACTCCATTCTTCCTCATTCTACCCAGCCAAACTAACCAGGCTTAGCATAAACCTCCCAGACTACAGTAAGAGGCTAACACACCTGTCTAGCTGTAGTGGCACACCAGCCCAATAAGAAGCCAATTTTTTTGTGAAGTCAGTGATCTCTAATACTAAAAAACACACTCACTTTGGGATAACTTGGGAGATGCCAATTCAGGCAGAAGCCTACCTCCAAAGTCTGGAAGATAAAAGGGTAATCCGGTTTCACCTCTCCCTCAAGTCCATACTTAGCTGTGTAATGCTAATGATTATTAAATCAAAAGGCATTCATTTAATGGAGCCATTTCAGGATCAAGCAGTAAATTGCCTTCTGCCATATGGCTCTGGGCACTAAGTGATTAAACTATAATGTCTGAGTCTCTGTTGCTGGGCTATGTAATGATGTTGCACATCATGAGCCTTGCCTGAGATGGCTGGGAATCTGTTTTCAGTTTGCATCACCAGCAAAAAAGGTCTCTTTGGGCCGAGAGACCTTAAATCCTCCTGCTCTAATCACTGTGGCATTCAGAGTACAGGCAGGATAGGGACCCCACTCCAACTCAGGGTGGAGTCAGGAACCTCTATTAGGGAGCCATTCCTGGGTTTTAAAAACAGAGCAAGATAATCTGTAGTGACTACTAAAGCAATAAGAAAAAAAAAGGAAGCCCAGCACAGAGCTCTTGAGGCAAAAACAATTCAGAGCACATTGAACGGGCTGCTGCCTGAAGCTACTCAAAAACCGTTCCCTTGGCTAAAGGAGCCACCAGGTTTCCATCTTGTCTTCTGTGGCAACCCCCCTGCTAAGCACTTTAACATAGATCTCTTAATCTTCACAAGAGCCTCTATAGAGAAGGTACTATTGTTCCCGTTTTTACTGATGATAAGATAGAAGTTTAGTGGAATCAAGTAAACCAACCAAAGCCACAGCTGGTTAATGGTGGAGATGAAATTCAAACTCCGGTCTGCTCGACTCAAGAATCAACGCTCTTTAGCCTCAATGCTGGCAGACCGTTATTGCCAGTTCCTTAGTTAAAGGAAACCCATAGTGAATACAACTAAGGTGTTTATTTCAGTTCCTTGTTTCTAAATATAAATGGTAAACAGTGTATGCACCTCATTACAATCTGTTGACTCCGTCATTGTCAACAGATTTTGCTGTTGGCTTCATAAAATCCAAAGTTAAGGAACCATTTCAAGTGCTGCCACAGTAGTTCACCAAAGCATATCTACTATCAACAAGATTCTGGAACCCAGAAAGGGCCAAGTTAGATGACTACCCCCTGCTCAGAATTCTGCCTCACTGTGGTTATGCTACTTCCTGTGTTGTTCACTGCAGGACTGTATTTTTAGGCATGTAACACAGTTCCTGTTCCCAAAGGGTCTTTCACTCCTGCTGGGAAGACTGGAGACAGTTCCAGAAATACTCAAGAATATTTAAGCCCTCAGCAGTATCAACAGTGCTCCAGACATGCAGAAACTCAAAAGACCATAAAAGAAAGTTCGTGCTACTTTGCTTTGTGAAAGACTAACTCATAGACTTCATCTCACCAGGCTAAAATCAGAATTCTTGTTCATGCACTTGACTCAGTATGAATAAGTCATTTAAAATCATGATTGTTCAGGAACTTTGGGCACCCATGATCAAAAGTCCTATAAAAAATTTAATAAAGCTGTAGCCAGTATACCGATCAATCCCTTAGGAAATGTCTAGTCTGATTCTGAGAGTTACCAACTTTCTTCTTGCAAAAGGCAGAGGCACTATCTCACTCTCAGCAAACAGTCCCTCTCTCCTGGTGGGTCCTGCTTCATTAACTTTTAACTGGCACTTTTAATATTCAGTTTGTACTTTAAAACGTTTAAAGCCTTTATCAGATGTTCTTTGGAACTAAATGCATACCATTAAAATACGTACTTTTCCAACGTGATCAGATTTCATTTAAACATATTCACAAAGACCTTGAGAGGACAAACAATGTATTTAATGATAGCAACTACAATGGCGCCAGTAATGAAGGGTTCTGTTCTGCCAATAATACCCGAAACTAAGGCAATGATTTTTGCAAGCATTGTTTTGCTTTAGAAATTGACAGTAAAGTACTTTCACATATATTATCTTATTTAGTTCTTTTTACAACCACAGAACCAAGCAGGTTGGGTTGTATTGTCCCTATTTTAAAATAAAGAAAGAACCTTAAAATGAGGTTTAGAATATTTATTTATTTTTTTAAAATATTTTTTAATTATAGATGGACTCAATGTCTTTGTCTATTTATTTTTATGTGGTGCTGAAGATCGAACCCAGTGCCTCACATGTGCAAGGCAAGCTCTCTGTCACTGAGCCACAACCCCAGCCCGAGGTTTAGAATATTTAAATACTGGAGCCAAGTTTACACAACCAGTAAGTGACAGGGTCAGAGCCAGGATTCTGGCCCTCTGGTTTCCAGCCCGTTGCCAGTTCAACTCAGCTCATTATATCAAACAATATAACTTTTATTCTAACATGATCTCTGCAAGGAAAGGTTGCAAGTCCTATTTGCCTTTGAATCCTTGGCACTGCACTTGTGGCAAGTAAGAGTTTACGATGGACCACAAATAAAGACACTTTGTTCTAGTGTCTGTGTTTCCTGGTCACTGTTACCAGTTAGCAGAGTCAAGCTAACACAAATAAGGCTAGTTTCAGATTTTAAATAGGCTTGACACAGTAAGCTTGCTTATATTCCATGGATATACCAAGGGGTCCTAAACACAACTAGTGATTTTATTAACCTATCCCAAGAGGGACCTGGAAAGTTAATGCATAGATCAGTCCAATGTACTCCCCTAAATGCATTTTCCATACTTGAGGACAAGGACCGTCACACCTGCAACTGACTTCTCAGGAAATGTCCTTTCATGCAGTCTCTCCCAGGAGAATTCCTCCACTAGGCTTCAGATAGCAGTGGCCACATCTGTTCCCAGTGACTGTCCCCAGCCTCCAACCTGGCATAACAAATTAGAACCAAGTTGGTCATTGGTCCATTGCTTGACCCAATGAACTGGTGTTAAAAAAATCAATGAATATCCAAAAACCTTTGAGAGGCCCTGGCAGAAAGGTATGCTCTGACAGAAATGATAACGATTTATTGGACCAACCCAATGTTCCTTATTAGAAATTCAAAGTAAAGATATAAGAAAAGAGTAACTTAGGAGTGAGAAGAATCAGAGATGGAATCAGAGATAGAAAGAACATGGATGATAGAGCACCAGATCAGGAACACAGGGCACCTCCTGCCTGAGTTCCTCTCAAAGTTAAAGAGATGATGGCTGCATATTAGAGTCAGGGCTGAGGTTTCCTCCCTTCTAAGCCACTTGCTTTTTAATTCCTAGATCCCAATCCCCTTACAATCTGATGAAAGATATGTCTGTCCTCATCTCAGAAAAAAATATATATATTTATACACATTTGAACCCATGATTTCATTTAATTTCAAGGGATTTCTAGGTCTCGTAAGGTGAACTGCACACCAACTAGGGTCCGCAGACCACAAGGCAAGGAATCTGATTTACACTGTTAGTTCATCCAGGACAACTGTGGTATCATATTTGTCTCCGAATCTGAGCATCTATATAGGGTCTGGAACGTGGTAGGCATTACATATGTCTTGGTCAAATGAGTGAGTGAGTGAATGAATATGTGAATAAGTAGATGAATAAGAGAAATACAATCTGAAGTTCGTGTTTTATTCACGGTATGTTGGGAACATCCTCTTTTTATGTCTTATGTAATACTTTATTAATAAGCTGGGTGGTATGTGTGGATGGAATGGACAAACAGTCACTTTCCACATCCAGACCTAGAGGGGTGTTGTGCTTTCCAGTATGCAAATGAGAACTTGAATGTCATAGCCCAGGAGGGCAGCTCTACTCATCTAGCAGATATAGAAATAAAAAGCTACTCTTTTCTACCTGAAATGAATGTGTGATGATTTGCTTAGAATTTCAAACTACTATTTCCTAATATGAAGCTTTAAAAATAATAATAACAACACTTTTAATTTATTGTCTAGGAGAAAATAATCAAGGATTCTATTTGGGGGGATGAACATTAGTTAGTGTCCCAATTCACTTTATATGTCCTATTTTACAGAGAAGGAGAGAAAGAGACAAAGGCAGGGAAGGGATATCCTATTTCCCTTTCATTTATTAATTTAATTATTGCCAGCTTTATTTGGAATGTTTCCATCTAAGGACTTGCGAGAATATAAGCTCTTTTGGAGCAAGGTTATGTGACATGGTTTTATAGCTGTTCCCCTGCCTACTGCCAATCTGTGCATAACAGATAGAGGGATTTTAAGTTTCTACTGTGAACCCTAAAGTTGGTAGGACGGACATGCTTTTTAATTTGAAGAGGAGAAAGACAGTGTGTGTGTGTGTGTGTTATAGCAGATGTAATTATTTCAAATGTTAAATATTGAAAATATCACTTCAAACTGGTTACATTTAAAGACTAGAGTCTATTCTGTAGGCTATTTTAAACATCTTAATTCTCAATCTTAAACTCCTACATAGAAGACTGTACTTTGATTTAAAACTTCCATAATTAGTACTGAATGGTATTACATGTTCGATTACATGTTTTCATATAGTTTTTTCACCTTTAAGATCACATGCCCTGATAGTGTATGAAAACCGAGGGCCCAGTTCCCTTGCAGTGCATAACTTACATGATTCCATTTGCCTCGGTGCTTCCTTATGGTCCCAGGGGCACAAAGTAGTGTGCTATATTGTGCTTCTATGCAAGGAGCACAAGTATTCTCTCATCAATATATTTAAAGTTCAGTAACAGGAGATCTTCACTTGGCATATAGCATAGCTAACCCTAAAGAACTAATTTATGCTAGCTATCGACTCACTTAGCTTACCTAAACAACATATCTATTTTTGCATGTTATGTACAGAATGAGTGCTATATTATGCATGTGCATTGTGTAAAGAATTGCAAAATACACTCACACACACACAGAGACACACAATTTTCTGTATGTCCTTTATGCTATAGGGACTATGCAAAGATTATCTCATTTTAAGAGATTCTTTTTACCTTTTTTACAGACCAGGAAACTGAGCTACATAAAGGGTAAGGGACTTGACCAGAGTTGCACAGCTAGGGAACAGCAGAGTTGGGATATGAACTCAGAATAATCTGACCTCAAAATCTGGGCACTAGTGTCTTACTACCTCTCCTGTGATGTGAGATCATGTCTGAATCACTTCCACACTGCAAATCACATATTAAGAATACATTCTGCTTGATGGAGCCATCACTTGGGTAGAGTACCATAAAAATGTTACCATGAGGTCCCACCCTCCCCCATTAAGGTCAAGAACAGGAAGTGAAGTAACTTCCTCCTAAGGAAGAAGAAAAAAAAAAAAAGGTCAAAACAAGAAGGTGCCTTGCTCCAGTAGTGGGAGCACCAAATTAAAGATCAGAAAACCATAACCTAGACCCGGAAGTTAGTTCTCAGGTTGTTCTTTGTTTCTTTGTTTTGGGTGAACCCAGGACCTTGTGCATGCTAGGCAGGTGCTCTACCACAGCAGCCTTGGCCTGAGGTCTGTTTTAAAAGACAAGGAGAGGTGAATTGGGAATAGAGACTCAGATTTTATTTGTGCCTTACACAAGACATTACAGAGTGAATTTGGGCCTTATCCACAACTTTAGTTTTTCTAACTTTGGAACATCGATAACAATATCTGCCTGGCACTCAACATTTTAAGTTGTTTTCTTTTTTTAAATAGGACTCTCACAGTCCTTTGTGCAGGCTGTAGCACTGAGGATAGCTCTCCCTGTATACACAGCACAACATGGGACAGAACACCAGATCGTCAGGCTCCACCCAGCCCCAGGACCTCCTCTGACTCTGGAAAGCCAATCTGTATGTCCAGCCCCCAAACTTCCCTACCCTGCCCGCTGTGCAGGGCGAGTCCTGTGAGGTCAGGCCACCATCCCCCATTCTCCCATCAATGCTCTTTGCTAGTTCCAGACAGTGCTGCTGCCCAGGGTTAGAACCAAAGAACCTGAAAGCTTCCAGACAGCTGAAGTTTCTTGTCTCCACATCAAGTAAACAGCCCACGGCATCGGCTTTTCAGCAGGTGACAACGGACACTCACAGGACAGCAACTGAGAAGCTCTGTTTACATGATACTTAATACCCTGGAAGGTTTTAGACCTATGGGGATTCCCCTACCCAGGTAACCCAACCCCATGGCTTGGACATGTGGTGAACACAAGACGATCTCCATCTTTGTTTGGCTCTCACCACCTCCCCAGCCTGCAGGAGTTGGCCAGCAGTTGCAGACAATGGCCCCAGCCTTTTAAATAGAAAAGAAAGGTGTATTATATATTATCCAGCCAAAAGAGGAAAAAAGAAGTCTTTCAGAAAATATGTTTAATGTTGGAAGAAAAAAGGGAAACAACTATCAAAAGGTTATTTTCATAGTCTTCAAATGAGAAATAAATGATCACAGCTGAGGGCCACAGAAAGCAAGACAGGTAGCCTGCTAAGCTCTGGATTTCCTATATCCTAACACCTGCTGGGGAGTAGTAGTTCATGGGCCTCCTGGAGAGCCGCTCATGGGTCCACACTTCATGAGGCCCTTAATATACATGGTCTGATGAATTCTCATGTTAATCTATCATGCTCTGTCATGAACCATCTATGTGACCTTGAGCCAATCGTTAACATCCCTGAGCCTACCATGTTCTATGCCAGGGTAAAAACTATCAACATGTATGTTGAAATCCTCAATGATTACCAAGGAGTGGGATAGAAAGCAAGACAGCTTGCATGTTGAGGAGTTAGAGACCTTTCAAATCAAAGGGCGAGGCAGAGGAGCAGCATAAATAACTAGGAAATGTAAGGAGAAAAAAGCAAATTCAATAAGCAGTTTCAAAGCATGGGCCTCAAAACCAGTGTCTCTCTTCCTTTCAATATTACTGTTTTGTGTGGGGTTAAGATGCTAGACTATCTCCTGTCTGCCTCAGAAAACAGACAGGATAACAGGAAACAGTTTCAGATTCCACAGTGATTATAGCTACTTAAGTTTGACTTACCAAATACTGTCTCAAACAGATGGTATGTAACATTTGATTAAGGGCTTATCCTGCAAGCCAAGAGAGAACATTTCTTTCCCTTTTAATATAGAAAAAATGCAGAGAAGAGAAGGAAGCTGACAACTTGCCCATATCCCATGTGTACCAGCTTTACCCAGTGTCTATGACTTCCCTAAAATTAACCTGTGCTTATCATGCAATTCAAGACCACAGTGTGTAATGTTGACACTATAGAATTTCAGTGAGGAAGGATGTTAAAGATCATCTATTTAAATCCCATTATTTTTAAGATAAGGAAACGGAGACACTAAGAGGTATACTGATTTGTCCTAGTCGTCTTGTAAATCTGGGACCAGGTCTCCCAACTCCAGACTGGCCTTCATACATGCAAAATGTTCAATACAGGGGAAACATACAACCCTGCCCACACTGTTATTACTAAATTAGCACCAATCTGTGATTAGCAATTATCAGAACTTAGAGCTGCCTTTCAAATCCAGTTAATGAGCCAGAAGCTGAGATCTTCAAAACACTTAACATTAATCAGCATTTGGCTTCAGTTTGTGACAAGTGTTTTCAAAACATCACGGACAATTACTATATTCTTAGCTTTGCCAAGTGAAAATACACGATGAAACAAAGTCAGAATTTCATAAATGACAGTCTCCAGAATGGAAATAATGAGTCCCACAGAGAAAGGACAACGTGCTCATCTTTCTAGGGGGCTGAACGCAATTTGGGAACTAACGAGGTCACTGAGAGATTACAAAGTGTGAATCTTCTGCTTGAGGAAGATGAAGAGGCCTCTTTTTACCATAGCAAAGCAGAGCTAACAAGCAGGACCAGGCGCCATGATTCTCTAATGGAGGAATCACTCCTAGTTTCAGGGCCCCTGGTGCCCCCCCCTCCACCCCCATGATTATGGGCAGTGCCACAGCGGAGAAGGCTCCCTACAGAGTGTACTGAGGTGCCCACCAGGGTGGAGAAGCAACATACTGAGAGGAGTTGGGAACTTATCACATTATGTCTGGTGCTGTGAAAGCAACAGAAGAAAGGGACCCACAAAAAAATTGGTGGGTGTTCTGAGGACCATGCATTTAGCTCCACATTCTAGAATTCCAAGGATTGTTTTTCATAGAATTCTTGAGGTTTGCTAAAAGAGTTCATCTATGCTTTTATTCAGTTTGTTTGTTTATGTATTATGTTACCAGCTCAAAATCCAAACTGTAATTAATGTTAGGTTTTCTGAGAAAGGAGATTGCATCAACAACAGGGCTTAGGACAACATTACCCAGTTAGCTAGCTTTCTATGTATGAAAAAGATGTTAATCAAGTAACTAGTCATTGACAGTCACCCCATTAATAGCCAACATTTACGGAAAAGTCAGTGTGCCATTTGCAGGTAAATTCATGAAAATATTTTATTTGAGCCTCCAAATAGTCTTATAAGGCAAATTTTATTAATATTCCCCAGATGAAGAAATGGAGGCCAAGAGAGGATTAAAACTTGCCTGAGATCTGTGAATCTTTTGTGATGAAGTCAGGATTCAAACCCAAGGCTCCCAGGCCTGAGCATCAACCCACTGTGTGATTCTCTCCAGCCTGGGTGCTCTGGGAGAGAGAGGGTATAAAATATGACCACATCCTGCAAGGCACTTGAAGGCCTACAGGAGATACATGAATCAGTGACAATACATGTCACCAACCCGTACTTAAGAATTGCACTTTAATGGGGCTAGGATTGTAGCTCAATGGTAGAGCATTCACCTCGCATGCGTGAGGTACTGGGTTAGATCCTCAGCACCACATAAAAAATAAATAAGTAAAATAAAGATATTGTGTCCATCTACAACTAAAAAATATTTTAAAAAAAGAATTTCACTTTAAGTATCACTGGGGATATGTAATATATCAACAAAGAACCAGTAACAATGTATAATACCACTACTCTACACTTGATAATTATTCAACACAATGAAAGACAAAGGGAACAGAAGCTTCCATAAGGAGGGGAGACTGAACGTAGCCTCCAAGAGTATGGATACTTACAGCCAAAGGAGAGGATTTTCTGATAATGGCATTCCCTGGCCTCCTTATAAAAAGCGTTTATAGAATAAACTTCAGTTTCTTTAGAATGTCATTCAATATTTCTAACAGATGACTTTAACAGTGAGCATTTTATTCAGCTGCAAGCAATAGGAAACCTAATAATGACATTATTCAAGTAGGGTTTTGTTTTGAGGTTGGTTTTTTTTTAATTTTTTATTATTATTATTATGATTATGATTACATTTTTGTCTTGTACAACAAGGAGTGTGGGGAAAATAGTCTAGGGCTTCACGGTAGCCAGAAACAAGGAAACAGGGTTCATCAAGGAAATGTCATCAAGGAAACAGGGTTCTTTCTGTCTTTGTTCTCTGCCATTCTATGAACATATCCTCATTCTTAGACTCTCATGGAGCCAGGATGGCTCCTATGCCCATGAGTATTCTTGTGCATTCCCAAGGAAGAAAAAGGGGGAGGCAGGAAGCCCAAGGAGAGCATTCCTACACATCCTACTTTTTAAATACTTTCCCATGACTTCCACCCTGTTCCACCCTCCTTACTCTCTTTGGCCAGAACTTAGTCCTGTGTAGCTGCAAGGGAAACTGGGGAAAGCTAATGTGACAGTTGTCTGATTCCCTGCTGTGGGAAAACAAAAGACGGCTATTTTCTCCTCTACCTTCTACTACCTTAAGGATGCCACACTGGTCCTAAGAAATTGTGGAAAAGTCATTAGGTAATATTTGGGGTGGGAGGAGTTGTGGAATATGAGGGCTGTTTTAGTAAGTTCATACAGATTCATTTCAGAGTTGATTCCCAGTCTTTGTGGATAACGATGCTCTTCTCTTGCTATCACAGGGAGAGCACCTGGATCAGGGGACGTCATCATCTCAGGTAAGAAAAGTGGAAGGTCAAAAAGCTCTTCTGCATCTTCCATTTCTCAAGGGCCTTCAGCACAAAGTAATCAATATACCAAAGGGACGTATTTTGAAGTAGCCTCTTCTGAACTCCTTTAAAGCCGGTGACTGGCACAATAGGACTGCCATCAATAGTACCAGACACTGCTGAGTGCTGTTTCAGACTTGTTGAGTGTGAACTGAGCATTGAGCCCTCAAATAGAAAGTAAAAACCGGCATCCAGTTTCCGGAGAAAAGTCAGAATTTGAATTATAGATGTGATACAAAGAGGAGGGGGCTGGCAATTTCACCCACGGTCTGAAAAGACCACATGCCCTCAGTCTCTCCAAGAATAAGTATACATCAAAAGCAATGCTATGCAGTAACACAGATCTGATGTCACCCTGGCTTCTGCCAGAGAGGGAGCATTAGCCATTCACGCTTTTAAGTGGTCAGTGTCCCGGTGAAGAGCAACGGAGATGAGAATTGAGCAAGTGTTTTCCAAGCAACCTCTACAGTTCAGAATAGCTGTGGGTGGACACAGCAGCTATTAACTGCTGTGAAACAGTAAGTAGGCAAAAATAAAAACAATATATTGGTTTGTGAAAGAAAAGGGCTAGTTTGGTTTCAGGCATGGCTGGATTCAGGGTCCACGTCCTCAGGACCCTGTCTCTCTCTAGCCATCCCTCACCTCTCTTCATTCTGAATTCTTTCCTAATATTGGACTTGTTCTCTCTTATTACAGATGTCTTTCCCCATGCATCTGGGAAAGGGAACAGGAAGCAATTCCAATCTACATTATCTTTATAGCTTGTGATCCCAAAATGAGGGAGAGCCCTATTTTCTCACTAAGCACCTAAATACCAAATCTGGAGATAATCTGATTGAGCTTTCTAAGGTTCCCTGCCTACCCCAAGCTATAGGGATGGATTATTCTGATTGACTAGACTAGGTCACATGCTGACTTCTCTGGGAAATTGGGAGATTCTGCAAAAAAGGGAAAAAAGAGAAAGAAGAAAGAAAGAGAGAGAGAGAGAGAGAGAGAGAGAATGAAAGACGTTCTCTTAACAGAAGAAGAAAGCCATTAACTTTTACCAGGGCCTTGCTTCCTGGTTAGCAGATTCAGACACATGGAGTTTTTTGATGACTCAGCTGTGAAGGTCTGATTGACTCACTGCCCTGTTTGTTGCCCACTTGCCCGTTTAGCTGGTAAACAGCCTTTTAACCTTTCAGATGCCCCCCAGGCAGAGGAAGTGGATGGAGCCTCGGACCAGTCTGTTCCAAGGCTGGATGTTTTCAGTAACTGGATTCTGCTCTGGTGGTCTTATAATTACATCTGCTTAAGATTATATTTGGCTCCACCCCCGTGCCTTGCTGAGCCACAGCTTGGATTCCTATTCTGTATACTATTTCTTCTAACTTTTTCTCCCCTAATTCAACCCCCTTGCCCAGTTCCAGCGACTGGCTTGAATGGCTACCTAGAGCTAGCTAGACCTGCTTCCAGCTCTGCTCGCTTGTCAAACCCTCCTCCTATCCCCTGCTGCTGGGATCATCCTTGAACCATCTCTGAAGGCTGGTTCAGTTCCCAGTTGATAGCTGCTAACATTCCTAAAAACACTTCCTTCGTCTCTAAACATACAGGCCAACCAGAGCCCACGGAGCAACGATCTTGCAAGTACCCACACTGTGTTTATTGCTTGTAAACATTCGATCTTCTCTACAGAACCCTGCAGAAGGGGGAAGAGCGCCAACTCTTCTAGGTCGCACTTTGTCACCTGGGTTTTTTGAAGAGCTTATGCTGCTGGGTATCAAGGCATTGGATTCCTTATAAGACAGATCGTCCCCTTTCTGCCTGAGCTGCTTTCTCGGTTGAGTTCAGACCTTGCCATGCAGTACTTACCACCTGGCCCTTCTATTTCCTCTGTATCTCTTTCTCAGTTCTTATACATAGAAAAGTCTTTCCCTTTCCCTCAGGAAAAAAACAAAAGAACTCATACACATGAATGCATACAAATAGACTCTCTTAGATCTGCCCCATTAATTTCTCAAACATGCCTGGACATGAACTCCAGCAGAAGAATAGAGTGGGTTCAGGTTGAAATCTCTGCCACAAGAAGAGGCATGTTACTGGAAAACTATTTCCCAACCCGGTTCTACATTACCAGAACACTCTTGGTTTGTGTACTGGATACTGCTACGCACCGCTTCACCTCCTCTCAGCCCTGCCTCCTACTGCAGTCACTGCTGTAGCAGGGAACTCACATCATCTTTGTCCAGCTCTACACGGGGTGCAATCTGATTGTGTCTTACTTGAGACTCTACCACATACCTGTTGCTTTCTGTCCCAGGACTTCTCCATGCCAAGGTGCAGCATGCCCACAGGAAACTGCTTAGTATCTGCACATTACAATCCAGGTGTCAGAAGGTAGCTGATGACGTGGGACCACCCTCAACCAATAGATGACGGAAGCAATGGATACACCTTGGTCTTCCAGGAAGCATTATTGAGATGCAACACACAGAGCTCCTCAGAGAAGTCCAGAGCTGTCTGCAGTAGTGGTCAAACCAATAGCTCCCCTTTGTATGGGTCTTCCCTCCTTCCCTGTCTCACAGCTGTCCTTGTGCCTCAGTCTTCCTCTCTGCTATCACTTTTCAAATAAAATATCTCAGAGCCGGGCGCGGTGGCTCAAGCCTGTAATCCCAGCACTTAGGGAGGCTGAGACAGGAGAATCGCGAGTTCAAAGCCAGCCATGGTGAGGCGCTAAGCAACTCAGTGAGACCCTGTCTCTACATAAAACACAAAACAGGGCTGGGGATGTGGCTCAGTGGTTGAGTGCCCCTGAGTTTAATCCCCAGTACCAAAAAAAAAAAAAAAAAAAAAAAAACAAATAAAATATCTCAGGCTCTGTTGTCAGGGAAGCCCAAGTTAAGAAAGTTTACCATGGTTTGTTGGCAATTAGTCTAACAGTGCCAAAGAGACCTAATTTCAGATTCTGTCTAACTGTGTGACCACTGACAAATTACTAAGTCACCTTGACACGAAGTTTCCTATCTTTAAAATGAGGATAATTAATTGACCCCATTGTGTCCATCTAAATATCAAACTAGATAGCCTGGATGAGAGGCCCCACAGGTGCCTAACACAGGGTTGCCCTCAGTCAAGATTCATCCTCTACTTCTTTTTATTCTCACTCAATGTTCTGATACTATATATATATTTACCAGTAGTAGCATACATACATGGATGCATATGTAAATATCCATTGGACAATTAAAATAGTATGCTTTATGTAAATTATACCATAATTTTTTCCAAAGTTAAAAATTTTATGCGGACTAGGTTTCTGATAGAGTGCTTGCCTAGCAGCACCACTACAGAAACAAAGGAAGGGAGGGGAAAATTTTTATAGATGCATTAAATATTCCCTGAAAGGAAGGAGTACATTACTGTTTCAGATGATATCTTTAATGTAGAACCCAAATGGAATGAAGAAATGCATTCTTATTTCTATTAGAGCAGAAACTCCTTCCTTTCACAAATTTTAAACTAAAATGACCTTATTGAAAAAACAAAAGAACTCATGCACATGAATGCATACAAATAGACTCTCTGTATGTTTATTTGCTCATTTGTATATGTTTATTATACATGCATACATGCATGTATGCTTAACAAAGTGGTTAAGATAGTAACCATCATTGTTTTCCAATAAAGGACTTAGAATCTGAACTAAGGAAAACACAAATAAGTTACTGGGGTTAAATCAGGACAGCAGTATACTGCTTGGGCTGTTATTAATTGTAACTGTGTCTCAGCCACCAGCAGACACCCACAGGAAGCTCTGAGCTATCTCCCATAATGCAGCTACAGAGGGTCAAAACAGACTTAAACATACAAGCTCAGCCATAAGCAATACTAATGACAATCTATCAGAGAATAACAATTACTAAAAATTTTAAATGACAGATTATTATTATTATTATTATTATTATTATTATTACTATTACTTTGGGGTTTTGTTTTGTTTTGGTTTGGTTTGGTTTGGTTTGGTTTTGGTACTGCAGGTTGGATGAAGGAATGCTTTACCACTGAGCTATATCCTCAGCCCTTTTTATTAAGTTTTGAGATGGGGTGTCACTAAGTTGTTGAGGCTGGCTTTGAATTTGCAATCTTCCTACTTTGGCCTCCCAAGTAGCTGGAATTACAGGCATGCACCTCTGGGCCTGGCTAATAAGAGATGTTTTAAAAATCTGGTGAAAAGGGAACATTTAATTTGTGTATTTCTTGTGTGCTTTTAAAAATACATCAACAGGGCCTGGAGTGTAGCCCAGTGGTGGAGAGCTTCCCTTGCATACACAAGGCCCTGAGTTTGATCCTCCATAACACAAATACACACATAAATCAACAGAGGAAAAAAAAAAAAAAAGACTGATATTTGTAATTTTAAAAACAGTGGTAAGAATACAGATAGAGGCTATGTGTATCTGTATTTTTCTGTATTTTTTAAATTTCAAAAGAAAAACTTGCTAACAAGTTATTTTTAAAATTGTTTCAAAATTATTTTTAAATTATTTCAAAACATGGAAGTGCACCAGAAATTTTTGCATATAATCTCCTTTGTCAAACTCACTGGGTTGGGGTGAGAATTAAATGAAATAAAGAATGAAAAGACTGGTCATATTATGCTATAGTTTGAATGTGTCCCCTGAAGTTCGTGTATTGGGAACTTAATCCCCGCTACAGTTCAAATATGGTTCACCTCCTCACAAAACTCATGTTGAAATTTGGTTGTCTTTGTGACAGTGTTGAAGGTGAGGCCTCATGGGGGTATTTCATGAGGGCAGCACCTTCATTGCATGGATTTATTGCAAGAGTTTGGCCCCCTTTTTCTCTCTTCCACATGCACCCACTTGCCTTTCTGCCTTCCACCATGTGCTCAAGCTGTAAGAGTTCTCCTCAGAAATCACACATCATGCTCTTGGACTTCCCAGCCTCTGAGACTATAAACCAAAAACAACTTTCATAGATTGCCTAGTGTTGAGTATTTACAGCAATAGCAACAGAAAACAAACTAAGACAATCCCAAAGCAACAGTGTTGAGAGGCAGAAATCTTAAAAGGGGAAGAAGTAGGTCATGAAGGTTCTACTCTTGTGAATGGATTGATGTTGCTATTGTAGACGTAGTACATAGGTTACAGCTGAAGTCATGGGTACCAATGAGAGTTCCTTGCAATAGGATGTGGAACGAGAGTTAAATAGATCCAAGTGTGAAACATTGGGTAATAGCCCCACTTAAGCAGCAAACAGAAGGAAAGTCCTCTGCAACAGGATAGAGAAGAGAGGAATGCAGGGTTGAGGAAAAATCAAGAGAGGGTGGTGTCAGGGAAGTGTAAGTTTCAAGGAAGAGGAAGCCATTGACAAAGTTGAATGTGGCAGAGATGTCAACTAAGTCAAGGACTGACTTAGACATTAGATTTGACAACTAGACAGTCACCTTGACTTTAGCAGGTATGGTTTTGATAGAGTACACGGAAAGCAGAGAATAGTGGGTTGAGAAGTCCACCAGGTGGGGGAAGTGGGTCACTATGTAGACCATGAGCTCTAGGGGTTTGCTTATGAAATAAAGGAGAGACAATGCTATAGATTGAGTTAATCTTTGGTGCAAAGACAAAATTGATGGATCAGTCAGTAAACAATGAACAAAAGTGACATTTCATTTCTTCTTTTTTTTAAAAATTTAATTATTTTATTTAAATGTGTTTCAAGTCATAGTACATATACAGAGATCAGTTTTTCCATTTCTCTGGTTGCAAACCAGATAGAGTCACACCATTTGTGTCTTCATACATGCACCAAAGGTAGTGATGACGATCTCAATCAACCATCATTACTATACCCATTCCCCTTTCCCTCCCTCCACCTCCCCCATGCCGCATCCAGAGTTCCTCCATTTCTCCTATGTTCCCCATTCCCACCCCCCTTATGTATCCTCATCCCCTAATCAGAGAGAACATTTGGCATTTGGTTTTTTGGGATTGGCTTACTTCACTAAGCATAATGTTCTCCAATTCCATCCATTTGCCTGCAAATGCCATAATTTTACTCTCTTTTATTGCTGAATAATATTCCATTGTGTATATGTACCACAGTTTCTTTATCCATTCATTTATTGAAGGGCATCTGGGTTGCTTCCATAGTTTTGCAATTGTGAATTGTGCTGCTATAAACATTGAGGTGACTGCTTTATTGTAGTGTGCTGTTTTTAAATCTTTAGGGTATAGGCCAAGGAGTGGGATAGCTGGATCGAATGGTGGTTTTATTCCAAGTTTTTTAAGAAATCTCCAAAATGCTTTCCAGATTGGTTGCACCAATTTGCAGTCCCACCAGCAATGTTTGAGTTTACCTTTTTCACCACATCCTCGCCAGCACTTATTGTTGCTGGTATTTTGGATAGCTGCCATTCTGACTGGGGTGAGATGAAATCTGAGCGTAGTTTTGATTTGCATTTCTCTAATGGCTAGAGATGATGAACATTTCTTCATATATATTTATTGATTGTATATCTTCTTCTGAGAGGTTTCTATTCAGCTCTTTAGCCCATTTATTGATTGGGTTGTTTGTTTTTTTGGTGTTAAGTTTTTTGAGTTCTTTATATATCCTGGAGATCAGTGCTCTATCTGATGTGCGTGTGGCAAAAATTTGCTCCCAGAATGTAGGCTCTCTGTTCACTTCCTTGATAGTTACTTTTGCTGAGAAGAAGCTTTTTAGTTTAAGTCCATCCCACTTATTGATTGTTGCTTTTATTTCTTGTACTATAGGAGTCTTGTTAAGGAATTCAAGACCTAATCCAACGTGATGGAGATTTGGACCTACTTTCTCCTCAATTAGACGCAGGGTCTCTGGTCTAATTCCTAAATCTTTGACCCACTTTGAGTCGAGTTTTGTGCATGGTGAGAGACAGGGGTTAAGTTTCATTTTACTGCAAATGGATTTCCAGTTTTCCCAGCACCGTATGTTGAAAAGGTTATCTTTTCTCCAATGAATGTTTTTGGCACCTTTGTCTAGTATGAGATATTTGTATTTATGTGCATTACTCTCTGTGTCTTCTATTCTGTACCATTGGTCTACATGTCTATTTTGGTGCCAGTACCATGCCGTTTTTGTTACTATTGCTTTGTAGTAAAGTTTAAGGTCTGGTATTGTGATACCTCCTGCTTCACTCTTCTTGCTCAGGATAGCTTTGGCTATTCTGGGTCTCTTGTTTTTCCAAATGAATTTCATGATTGCCTTTTCTATTTCTATAAGAAAGGACTCTGGGATTTTATTGAATCTGTATAACGCTTTGGGTAGTATGGCCATTTTAATAATATTGATTCTGCCTATCCAGGAACGTGGGAGGTATTTCCATCTTCTAAGATCTTCAATTTCTTTCTTAAGTGTCTTGTAATTTTCATTGTAGAGGTCTTTCACCACTCTTGTTAGATTGATTCCCAAGTATTTTATTTTTTTGGAGGCTATTGCGAATGGAGTAGTTTTTCTGAATTCTCTTTCAGAAGATTCATTGCTGATGTATAGAAATGCATTTGATTTATGGATATTTATTTTATATCCTGCAACTTTGCTGAATTCATTTATCAGTTCTAGAAGTTTTCTGGTGGAACTTTTTGGATCCTCTAAGTATAGAATTGTGTCGTCTGCAAATAATGATAGTTTGAGTTCTTCTTTTCCTATTCATATCCCTTTAATTTCCTTCATCTGTCTGATTGCTCTGGCTAGAGTTTCAAGGACTGTATTGAATAAGAGTGGTGAGAGAGGGCATCCCTATCTTGTTCCCATTTTTAGAAGGAATGATTCCAATTTTTCTCCATTTAGGATAATGTTGGCCTTGGGCTTAGCATATATTGCTTTAACCATGTTGAGGTATGTTCCTACTATCCCTAGTTTCTCTAGTGTTTTGAACATGAAAGGGTGCTGTATTTTGTCAAATGCTTTCTCTGCGTCAGTTGATAGAATTATGTGATTCTTATCTTTAAGTCTATTGATGTGGTGGATTACATGTATTGATTTCCGTATGTTGAACCAACCTTGCATCCCTGGAATGAACCCCACTTGATCATGGTGTACTATTTTTTAATGTGCTTTTGTATGCATTTTGCCAAAATTCTATTGAGAATTTTTGCATCTATATTCATGAGGGATATGGGTCTGAAATTTTCCTTTTTTGATGTGTCTCTGTTCGGTTTTGGAATCAAGGTGATACTAGCCTCATAGAATGAGTTTGGAAGGGTTCCTTCCCTTTCTATTTCGTGGAATAATTTGAGGAGTATTGGAGTTAGTTTTTCTTTGTAGGTCTTGTAGAATTCGGCTGAGAATCCATCTGGTCCAGAGCTTTTCTTGGTTGGAAGGCTCTTGATGGCCTCTTCTATTTCCTTGCATGTAATTGATCTGTTTAAGTCATGAATGTCCTCCTGGTTCAGTTTGGGTAGGTCATATGTGTCTAGGAATTTGTCAGTGTCTTCTGTGTTTTCTGTTTTACTGGAATAAAAGTTTTCAAAATAGTTTCTGATTATCCTCTGTATTTCAGCAGGGTCTGTCGTGATGTTTCCTTTTTCATCACAAATTTTGGTAATTTGGGTTTTCTCCCTCCTTCTTTTTATTAGGATGGCTAAGGGTTTGTCAATTTTGTTTATTTTTTCAAAGAACCAGCTTTTTGTTTTATCAATTTTTTGGATTGTTTCTTGAGTTTCAATTTCATTGATTTCAGCTCTAATTCCAATCATTTCCTGTATTCTACTCCTTTTGGTGTTCTTCTTTTTCTAGGGCTTTGAGTTGTAGTGTCAAGTCATTGATTTGTTGACTTTTACATCTTTGAATATATGAGCTTAATGCAATGATCTTTCCTCTTAGCACTGCCTTCATAGTGTCCCAGAGATTTTGGTATGTTGTATCAGAGTTCTCATTTACCTCCAAGAATTTTTTAATCTCTTCCCTGATGTCTTCAGTTACCCATGCATTGTTCAATAGCAAATTATTGAGTCTCCAGGTGTTATAGTGGCTTCTTTTTTTAAAGCTATCATTAATTTCTAGTTTCAGTATATTGTGGTCAGATAGAATGCAGGGTAGTATAACTATTTTTTTGTATTTACTAAGACTTGCTTTGTGGCATAGCATATGATCTATTTTGGAGAAGGAACCATGCACTGCTGAGAAAAACGTGTATTTGCTTGTTGAAGAATGGAATATTCTATATATATCTGTTAAGTCTAGATCATTGATTGTTCTATTAAATCTCGTAGATTCCTTGTTTAGTTTTTGTTTGGAAGATCTGTCCAGTGGTGAGAGAGTTGTGTTAAAGTCACCCAATACTATTGTGTTGGGATCTATTTGGTTCTTGAATTTGAGAAGGGTTTGTTTGACGAACGTGGCTGCCCCATTGTTTGGTGCATAGATATTTAAGATTGTTATGTCTTGTTGATGTATGATTCCCTTAAGCAGTATGAAATGACCTTCTTTATCCTTTTTCACTAATTTTGGTTTGAAATCTACTTTATCTGAGACAAGGATGGAAACTCCTGTTTGTTTACGCAGTTCATATGAGTGATAAATTTTTTCCATCCTTTCACCTTCAGTCTGTGAGAATCTCTTTCCATGAGATGAGTCTCTTGGAGGCAGCATATTGTTGGATCTTTTTTTTTTTAATCCAATCTGCCAATCTGTGTCTCTTAATTGCTGAGTTTAGGCCATTGATATTCAATGTCACTATGGAGACATGGTTTGTACTTCCAGACATTTTGGTTTATTTTTAGTTTTTAACTTGACTTGGTTTCTTTTTTGATTGGCCTTTAGTGTACCTCTCCCCTCTGCAGGTTTTCATTGTTGTTTATCATTTCCTCCTCATGGAATATTTTACCAAGAATGTTCTGTAGTGCTGGCTTTCTTGCTATGAATTCTTTTAATTTTTGTTTATCTTGGAAGGTTTTTATTTTGTCATCAAATCTAAAACTTTATTTGGCTGGATATAAGATTCTTGGGTGGCATTCATGTCTTTTAGCGTTTGGTATATGGTTTGCCATGATCTTCTTGCTCTCAGGGTCTGGGTTGAGAAGTCTGCAGTGATCCTAGTTGGCTTCCCCCTGTATGTAATCTTATTCCTTTCTCTTGTGGCTTTTAAGATTCTCTCCTTGATCTGAATGTTAGGCATTTTCATTATGATGTGCCTTGGTGTGGGTCTGTTGTGATTTTGAACATTTGGTGTCCTGTATGCCTCTTGAATTTGATTATCCAATTCATTCTTCATATTTGGAAAGTTTTCTGATATTATTTCATTAAATAGGTTCTTCATTCCTTTGGTTTGGAATTCTATGCCTTCCTCTATCCCAAAAATTCTTAAGTTTGGTCTTTTGATGTGATCCCATAGATCTTGGATGTTTTGTTCATGATTTCTTACCATCTTCACTGTGTGGTCAACTCTATTCTCAAGGTTAAATATTTTATCTTCATTGTCTGAGGTTCTGTCTTCCAAATGGTCTAATCTGTTGGTGATGCTCTCCATTGAGTTTTTGATTAGGTTTATTGTTTCTTTCATTTCAAGAATTTCTGTTTGGTTCCTTTTCAGAATTTCTACCTCCTTATTAAAGTGACCTTTTACTTCCTATATTTGCCTATGCATTTCTTTATTGAAGATCTTTTACTTCCTGTATTTGTCTGTGTATCTCTTTATCAAAATGATCTTTTGCTGACTGGGCTTGCTCTCTGATATCATTCTTTAAGTCACAGAACATTTTAATTATGTACATCCTGAATTCATGTTCTGTCTTAACTTCTGCTGAACTGACCATGGATTCTAATATTGAAGAATCTTGGTTTGTTTGAGTCATTTTCTTCCCTTGTTTTTTCATGATGTTTGTGTGTCTTTCCTTCTAGCTCTGTTGATTCAAGTAGTTACAGTTTTTACTCCTATATGTGTATAGTTTCCCTGCAGGGTTTCAATACCACTCTTTTAAAGGGAGGATCAATATTGGTTGATCACAATACAAGCAATATGTAGTTTCAAACCAAGTAGCTCCTAACAGCTCCCAAATACATTTACAGATTAGTCACGATATACACCAATTATGTATATCTACTATATTATTTACAGTCTACTATGTAGCCAATAAGTTTGCACAAGGGTCTATAGTTCCTATTGGTGGGCTAGGGACAGTGGACGGTGGGGTGTAGGATAGAGTATTGGGGTAGTTGGAAGTGAGGATATGGTTATTAGATCTTAGAAAGCATGAAAAAGGAGTCCAAGAGAAGTTGGCTAATACTAGAAAGAGTGACAGAGAATTGGAGAAGACCGGTAGGGAGGAAGAAAAGAAGGGTACAGCGAGGAGAGATGATAGCAAGAAAAATAAAATATATGTAAGTGTGAGATACAGGACTATATAGTACCACTCCAGTATTCGGTTCAGAAATCCCAATCTACTATATCCCATTGTAAAGCAAGTATTTGGTTTCACAACTATTGGGGATTAGAGAGTAAGAAAAGAGTGAGAGAGAAAAGAGGGAAGGAAAGAGAAAGAAAGGAAAGAGCAGAGAAATATAACAAAAAGATTAAACAATAGCAATATTAGGAGAAAACGATAAAGGATAAAATAAAAAGTAAGAATAAAGAAAGTAAAAGAAAAAAAACAATTGAAAAGAAAAAGTCTCAATGTGAATAAACAGGTATGGTTCCTTTCACCTCCAGTAGGTGGCATTGTTCGTTGCTTGCTGGACTTTCTCCGCTGGTGTCTTAGGTGTGGGTTTCACAACCGGGTGAAACTCTGGGCCACTGGCGAATCCGTGCGCCAAAGTTTGTACCGAATTGCTGTCCAATGCCCCCCTTAGACTGGGCTCTCCAGAGGCTCGGGGTAGCAGTCCCTCATCTCCTGTTGTCTGGACCCCCGTGGAAGTTCCTTTGATTAGATCTGGGCCCTCTGCTGCTTCTGCCGGTCCTCAGGAACTCTGGGGTGGAACTAGGGCGGGCCCAGGTTTCCTTTGGGCTGAGCTGTCTCCTACCCTGAATTTGCGCTCCCCAGTAGCTGGTGACTGGGGCCATGGGTCCACGAGAGCCACTGCTGTGGACCCTGTGTGGTTGGGCGGCGCTGGAGCCAGGTGTCTCGTGTAGAAGCTGTCCCCGCCCAAGGTGAGCCCTGAGCTGGGGCTCCGAGCCGCCCGCAGCCGCTCTCCGCCACCGCTGCTGGAGTCACACTGTGGCAGTGTCTGTTGTCTGCTGGCCCTGCTTACACGCGCAAGTGGAATTTCCTGTGGGGGTAGCTGTAGGGTGGTGCCCAAAAGCTGGCTGGAAGATGGTATTATTGTAATTTTCGATCTTCGGATTAGGCAAGACTGACCGCTGCGTCCATCTAAGCTGACATCTTGCCCCTCCTTCCTCATTTCTTCTTTATGCCTATTGCTATGACCAGTACGATACATTTATTTATTTATTTATTTACTTACTTACTTATTTGTACTGAGGATTGAACTCAGGGGTACTCGACCACTGAGCCACATCCCCAGCCCTATTTTGTGTTTTATGTAGAGACAGGGTCTCACTGAGTTGCCTAGCACCTCGCCATTGCTGAGGCTGGCTTTGAACTTGCAATTCTCCTGTCTCAGCCTCCCAAACTGCTGAGGTTACAGGCAGGCGCCACCATGCCCAGCTAATACAATACCTTTAAATATCGTTCATTTGATAAATATTGGTTGTCTGTTCCTTTTGACTTAGCCTCTATGGGAATGGCACTGATCTTTGTCTGATTAACCCCAAACTGAGTTAATCCATCAATGATGGAACAAGAAGTTTCAGAGTGAAGGAAAACAGAAGGCAGGGTGTTGTAGGAGTTGCCAGCGTGAGTTCTGAAGCTGCTAGAACACTTCAGAGTGCAAACACTTATCAAGTGACTGCTGAAGAGGCTTCCCATCGAGTCTTGACTGCCAGTCTACCAGCCTCTATTCTCCCCATCTTTCCATTCCAACACCAAACAGACTGGGGCGGAGAGGACAGAACAGGACAGGATCCCATGGTACAGGAGCAGAAGGTGCCATCAGCCTATCTCCGTTCTCTCTGCCTCCCTTACCGATTAGAATGGCAATTTCTTGAGAAAGCACCACCAGGGCCTTGCACACAGTGAGGAGGCACTCGGAGTTTGTGGGGAAACTGTAGGATGTGTCACAGGATCAACAAACAGCAAGGGAGGCTCAGTATGTAAAATCGGTTCTAGCTGGTATGGAAGCAGAGAGGTACCAAGCCCAGTCCTTGTCTGCAGGCACTCACCATGCAGGTAAGAGAACATAAAATGCATTCCAAAAGTGGACCATGATGGTTAACACTTCATGCCAAATGACGGGACCCAGGGAAGTATATGAACAATGACCAACGGGAGGGTGGCCTAGAAGCGGAGGAAGAAACAAACGACATGGACTATTTGCTTAGGTGATGAGCACCCAAGGGCAAAAGCTGCATTCATGGGACATATTTCAAAATCCCAATAAAACTATGCAAACAAATCACTAAACACTAGCGAGATCAAGCCATGTCAGGATCAGTTGGCTGGAGGGTAGTGACTGCGGCAAGAGCTGAGAAAACTAGAGGAAGTCCATCAAGAGGAGAGTTCCAGGTTACTGACCTGTACACGCAGGAGAACCCATAGGGTCCTCCAAAGACCCACAATGAACTACCAGCCAAGGGCCACACAGGAGCACCAGCCTGCCAACCACGTTCCCCTGCGATACAGTATCCACAGCTGGGCAGGTAAGGAGTGATGGTCTCTTTCCCTTCGCTCCTCCCTGCCAAATCCACTGGGGAAGCTGGTACGGAAGAAAGGGTAGACAGGGGGAGGGAAGCTATACACCAGAACAAGATTCAAAGTTCATGAGCCTCACCTTTCAAATCTGAAGATTTCTACAATCTGTTGATGAGGGATAGAAAAAGGAATTAGCACAACTGCGGAAAGTACTATTTAGGGGGAGAAACAAATCCATTTCATCTTTGTGCCCCCCAATATGTTGATATTTCCCAAATAGCCACTTAGATACCCACAATGATATGTACATACATTAATACACATATCCAGGTATACGTGCATATGAGCGAACCATAGATCAAGGAGTCAAATGATTTTTGCATAGGACAAAAATAGCTACATTCACTGGGGGACATTTGTTGTCCCCTGCCTGCATTGAGCCAGGTGTCTAATCTATTAGTCCATTTTATCCTCACAACAAATACCACTTTTTCTTCATTTCTCAGATAAAAAGACTGAAACTTCAAGAGGTTTAAGTAAGTAGCCCAAGTTACAGAGTTTCCAAGTGGCTATTAAGTAGCTCTTGCCTCCTAACCTCCTCTTACTGCTTATCCTAAACCAGGTTTCATTAAATCATTCTCCTACTTTTTAACCATCTCATTCTATGAATGTTTAAACTTAGTTCCAGAGAATTAAAGACTTGACCAAAAGTTGTGTGATTATTCAGTAACAGAGAAAGAAATTGTAACATGAAATGGTCTTTTAACCTTTACTACTGGGCTTATAATAAGCCTATTAAAAGAAAGAAGAAGAAAACATTGCAAACTTTCCTATCAACATATTATTGCACTTTTGTTTAGAACGGCAATTGTCATTATCTTAAGCGATCGCAGCACAAGAGAGGTGGCTGGCTTTGGCTGTGCTCTTATCGAGTGTGGGGAATGGAAGGATCCTGTAGAATTCTAACCTTCTTGTGAAGGTCAAAGACATTGTTATCCTTTCTGCTACCAGCTCTGTAAAACCAGGTGCATGCTGGCACTTTGCACAATGCCCAGCACACCAGTTCAATAAATGTGAGCTGATTAGATATTCAATATAAATCAGTATACCCTGGACAAAAGAAATATGTTCTTTTCCCCCTTAACATTGTAAGCATAATACTAATGAACAGATTTGCTTTGGTTTTCCTCCTCCCAACTCATTTCTGTACAACTTTTATTTGCATCTCTGGCTTAAACACAAATGGGCTCATCCATCATCTCTTCTGAGCTAACCACCATGACATCATGACCCACGATCAGACTCCAAAGCAAGGTCTGGTAGGCTGATCTCTTTTCCATTTGTGTATTATTTTTTCCTTTGTGGTCGTTGGGGCTGCTGTTGTTTGTAATACAGCTCGTATTCTGGGATTTGGCTTCCAGACTCTCTGTATCCCCAATGAGGGACAAAGGGAAAGACTCTGCTGGCCCCTTCCCTGCTGACAGATGGTGCCAGAAGGCCTGTACAGAAACTTACAAAATGAAGTGGGAATTTTGTCTCCTCCCTTCCATTAAATTCTAACTCATGGCCCCTCATCCACATCACAAAGCCTAGCCATCTCCTACTGGCAGTCTCTGCCAGCCAGGCCAGGTCTGGTCCTGCTTTCTGAAGGTCTGAAGGGGGAATTCTCATTCCAAAGTTGCTTTGTCTTCATGGGGAAAAAGTTTTTTTTTTCAGAGAAAGGTAAATGCAGCTAATCTGAGAAATCTTGGTTGATTATTTACTGTTACTTAACCTTCAAAAGATTCCACTGCAAAAGGGGAGGGCAAGTGTTTATACAGTTCACAGCCCAAGTAACTACTCTTTCCATGAACAATGAGCCATACTCAGCCAGTTAGCTTGGGCTTATATGCAAAGAGGCCAGCTCTGCAGCCCCCTCCACCTTCCAGAATACCTTCCAGTGGATGCTCGTAGCAGCTGACTTGCTAACAAGGTGGGAGGCATCAGATTTCCCATGATTCCTGAATTATTGATGTACTTTGCAAATTAGATTTTCCTGTGCACCTGATTATCCTTAGCTAATCTTGATAGCATGTAAGGGAAGCTGTTCATGTTGTTTTGAAATATGGTTCTAAGGTTTCAGAGCATCATTTTGTAGGACTTGAGTTTTCAGACCAAATCTTTGTTCAAAGATTAGAAATATTATTATTATTCTTACTATCTGAAGCAATCACTTAAAACATGTAAATGCAGCCTGCAAATTAGATAATAACACCTCGTATAGGCACATGTTAAGGGCGCCATGTCACAAGATGTAAGGAGCACTGCTCATCTCTCTTGTGGTCCTTTAAAAATATAGTAAGTAGGAGCTGGGGATATAGCTCAGTAGGTAGAGTGCTTGCCTCACATGCACAATCACCAGCACCACACACACACACACACACACACACACACACACACACATATAGTAAGTAAAAGTAGAGTGGTTTGGGGTACATAAGAGGCAAAAGCAAAATGGCACAAGGTTAAACAAACTCAACCAAACTTGAGAAACAACAATACACACTCCATTATGGCTATGCTATTTGCTAGCTACAAATAACAACTGGATACAAAAAGCAACCCAATACAAATCACAGAGGCACAGCTAGTAGCTAAAGCAAATCAATGGTTGATTCTCATACATAAATAAGTCTGTACTTACACAGTCATGCGAGACCCAACTCCTCTCTTTTTCTCTTCTGCTATCTTTAACCACATGACTGAAGGTGGTTGCTGAAACCTCAGCAATCCCATCCACGTCACAGAAAAGAAGAGAAAGGGAAAAAGGACAAAAATAGAGTGTCTTAGCCTATTTCACAGAAGCCCTGCACATAGATTTGCCAGATTTAGCAAATAAAAATACAAATATATTACATGAGACATATTTATGTGTATATTTAGAATTAAAATTTATTCACTATTTACCAAAATTCAAGTTTAATTGGGCACCTTATATTTTATCTGGCAATCCTGACCACCCAAAAATATCTCCTTAGGTTTCATTAGCCACCCCTACTGTAAGAGAGCTGGGAAATGCTCTTTTTGAGCCAGGCACATCACCACACTGGAGTTGTTTTACTGAGGAGGAAGAAGCAAAGTGAATCTTAAGTAGGAAACTGACAGTCTGCGGGAGCAAAGGTGAGTCCAGGAAAAGGAGACTGAGCCTCATTCATGCCCCACATCCTCTGAAGAATCCCTTGCCTGTACCAGCCCCTCATGGCCTCTGAAAGTCTATGGCCTTTATATGTTTGCTCTAGATATAAAGTAAAGATGCAGATTTTCAATAAACACACAAGAAGTGATATATTTAGATGAACTTTGTCTTCTTTAAAAAGGTACGATAAAGAGCTGGGCGTGGTGGCTCCCAGCACTTTGGGAGGCTGAGACAGGAGAATCGCAAGTTCAAAGCTAGCCTCAGCAACGGCGAGGCCCTAAGCAACTCAGTGAGACCCTGTCTCTACATAAAAAAAAAAAAAAAAAAAAAAAAAAAG
>PVHX01012150.1:0-22868 GCA_004024805.1 Geosciurus inauris | reverse complement strand
CCTCAAAATAAAAAATTTTAAAAAGGGCTGGGGATATAGCTGAATGGTTAAGCACTTGCCTCACATGTGTGGGGCCCTGAGTTTAACCCTCAGTAGCACCCCAAAACGGGAAGGGGGACAGATGATAACTATACTGCCACTTCTCAAAATATTTTTGAAATTTAGATCTGGGAGAAGCAGACAAGGTATACAGGAAGTTTCAGGCAGGGTTGGGGATGTCTTAGAAATTTGTTGTCTCTGAGTAGAAATGTTTAGCAAATTTGACTCCATATCCCACTTAGCCATTCCTTCTCAAACCACCTCCCATCACTATGGGAACACAGATTCTCTTGTGAAGTGTCAACAGCTCTGGCCAGTGGAGACAGAAAGAAGAAACAGCTAGGTTAGGAAACTGTCCTGGAGTGGCTCGATGGCCTCTCCTGACTCAGTCATCTGTAGCTCCATTCTTCTGCCCTTTTACCCTTTTTTAGGTGTACCCTAAAGCAAAGGTGGAGGATGCCGGGGAGAACAGGCCTGAATTGAAATTCTCTCTATACTTCCCTTGAAAAATTCAACCTTGGGTCTCTTTTGCCTACTTGTGACTGCTCACAGTCCCTATCCAATATAAACCAGGTTTTCATGTTGGCCCCGGGGCTCTCGCCTGCCTGGCCTGGGTCTCTACTTCCAAATGACACTTAACCTCCAATCCATTCTTAGGTCTCTTCTCTAGGTTAACTATGGGGTCCAACTTTCAAAAGTAGGTTTTGTTTTGTTTTGTTTGCTTTTTTCCTAAGATTATACTTTAACATCTCGGTCTGTGTGGTTCTCCAGCCCTCCCTGATGGTTGCTGGGCAGACACCTGTGAGCAGGTGCAGTTAATAAGCACGTAACAGACCTCCGGCCCGCAGTCCAGCCACCTTCGTTCCTGAGTTTGTCATGTGCTCTCCTGCTATTTATACAGCTTTGGGTCAGCTACTTGATACTTAATAAAATTTGCCTCCAAGCTGTCCTGTAGGGAAAATGACCTATCTGGAGACAATGCTGTTCCAACTTCACAACCTCTGACGATTGCCCAATGTGCTCTGGAAAGGTTGCAGGGCTTGAGCGAAGGGAAGGTCCGTGCCACTTCCTGGCATTTAACAGCACCAAGTGCTTTAGTGTAAATATAATTATAGCCCTTGCTTTTGGGAGGCCTCTGCAGCCAACCTCTCCCACATGGGATCAACTGTAGACGATATGAGCCATGTGGAGATTCAGCCCCGGCTCAAGGTCAGTACATGCGGGGTCTGCCAGCGATGATTTGACCAACCTTTCAGTTATTTCAGAAAACAAGAAGAGAACGTAACACAAGCAAGAGTGGATCTACGGGATGGAAATAATGAGCCACTTGCTACGCAAAATGAGACTGCCAGGAAAAACAAACACACAAAAAGTACATTTTATCAGAGGCCTTTGCTGCCCAAGGCCTAGTGGGACACAAGGTACTGAGAGTGTTCGGCTCCCTGGACCAAGAGCTATAGTAAGGTGGCCTGTCCTTCCTGTCAGCCCGATCAAGTGACCTTAACCACCTGGTGGCGAAGAGCTTTTGTGCAGTCTGAGTGTGAGCAGGGTGGCTGTCTCACATTTTTGATAGGGACACGGAGTCACGTTGTGACACTTCACAAGTGTGTAAAGCTTGTGCAATTCCGGGAGCACCAGGGTCTGCCCATCTGCTGCTTGTCTCCAACCTGCAGCTTATGTAATGTGCCATCCGGCCCTCCAGGTTCTCCTCCGAGCCTTTGAAAGAATGTTCAGGCTCTGAACTTGGCCCTGGCTGTGGGCAGTGCTTTGCCCCAAAGGTGTGTGGAATGGCTCAGCTGTCAGCACCTGCTAGTGAGACAGACAGAAGTACCACAGGCTGATCCTCCTGTGGCACCAGTCCAGAGGAGGCTGGTGACAGGCCCCAGATGGCCATGGCCCACCCTGAAGCACCCTGCAGGGAGGAAGAACAAAGACTGTCCAGCTAAGACTGTGTGGGCCAGAAGCTGGAATGAGGGCCGCTCAGACGGGTAACAAACATGAAATGGACCTCCCAAAGTTCCAGTCACAACAGAAACACTGTAGTTTGGGCAAAGGTCTTTTGTCTATTGACCGGAAATCTGGCACTGCGCTGTCCTCCTAGGGCTTACCTAGAGCTTAGTTATGAAGCAGGTCAAGTGTGTTCAGTGCCCTCTCACCTCCAGTCTCTGCCCTGCTGCCTGCCTCCATGCCAGGCTCTGTTTCTACCCAGGTTCCCATGCACAAAGCTTTGAGCACCTGCTCCATGCCAGGTGCTGTGTCAAGTGCTGGGCACCAAGCAGGGCTTTCTGAACACCTGGTGGCCCCCTGTGGAGCACTGGGCCTGTCCTCTGTGGGCCTCCTCTCCTGTCACTCTCAGCCCCACCATGTCCCCCAACTATCCCTCTCCCTCCAATCACTGCCTATGACCCTTTGCCTCTCAACCTTGGAGGTGGGACTGTTTATAGTTCTCGTCATAGTAAACTCACAGATTGTCCTTATTCAAGGATTGCTCTTGGCAATCATGGAGTCCTCTCAGGAGTCTCTGCACATTGAAAGTGATGGTGTGGAAAACCCACGTGTTCCATAGAATGGAAAAGGCATCAGTTGGGAATTGGAGGCAGGAGAGGACAGGAAAGTACCATATTGTCTGAAGAGAGTTTTTGCAATGCCACCAGGTAAACAAGTTGCCCCTTTAACCTCTTCACTTATTGGTGAGGAATGGGATCATGGTTGAATGGACAAATTCTGGAGCTAGACTACCTGGGTTCACACCCCATCCATGCACATCGTAATCTAAGAAAGTTGTTTGATCTTTGCTCCTTCTTTGGCTCATATGAGAAGAGAGATGGTAGAAATATCTAAGTGCATCTCACAGGATGGTGTGGGGATTAACATAAATTATTACATATGAAATCTTTGTAATACTGGCATGCACAGTAAGCACTCCATAAATATTAAAGTTTATTTTTCGTGAAGAACTCAATGCTTTCTACTTTGCAGTCATATTTTTGTGATAGTCATATTCAAAAGAGACAACTTGTTATTCAGACTGCAATTTCCTCATCTGCAAAATAGGAAGTAGTGAATGAATGAGGATGTGGGAGCAGAGGATCGGTCAGGTGACCACATTCTGGTTTATGATTTCCACTGGCTCCATGACCTTGAGCAACTAGCTGCACCTTTCTTCATCCCAGATATTGAACTTGGTCTGCATTTCCCAGACTCAGGAGGTTCAAACGACACTTGCAGACTCTGCCACATCCCTGTTTCACATCTTCTGTACAGCTACCTGCTTAATACTTTCCTTTAAATAACCTTTAAATCATCCAACTTGGTAACCTCAGAGTAAGCAATAATATTCATGTGCTCAAGGATTTGAAATGCTAGGTCTAGATTTTCCTAATGCATGTTAAAATAAATGCCTAATGAAATTTTAAGCTGTTTATATTCAAATCATCTTTCATGCCATCAATGATGTTTACACACTATTTTAGGAAACTCTGGTTTAAATGCTTGCTGTGAATCCAGCTAGCTCTAAAATCCTCTCTGTACTGTTACATAATTTTTATGTGGCTATTTAACTTTGGATGTGTTTCTTATTCTCTCTCTCTCTCTCTCTCTCTCTCTCTCTCTATCTCTCTCTATCTCTCTTGCGCGCACGCACACGCGCGCGCACTCTTGAGGGCATAGACTGTGGCTTCTAACTCCTTAGGCACCTAGCACATAGCAGTGTGTCTGATAAGTCATTTAATTTTAAATTATAAATACAGCATAATGGTATACACCTGTGTGTGTGTGTGCATGTGTGTGTGTATGTGGGTGTGTAGTGATGTATCATCCACTGACCCCTAGACCAGAACCTAAATGCACATCTCTTTTCTTCACATGGGTGGTGGTGTTTTCCTGGGGTGGTGGTTCACTAAATGAGGGGAATAATGTGAAGTCCAGGCCTTGAGTGGGCACTCAGGAAATCTTGCTTTCCCTGACCTCCTCCCCTTTCCTGTGCCCCTTTGTTGGTGAACAATTTTTTGTCCATGTGAAAAGCAAGCCTACTTCCTAAAGAGTGTGTAGCCCAGACTATTGTGGGACCAGAATAACTGTCTTCAACCCTAAAAGAAATTCCATTCCCATATCCACAAAGGAATTATATTTTTAAATATCCAAGAGATCTGGAGAAATTGGTCATTTAGTCAAAGCTCCTCAGTTCTGGGTTCACAGCCTGAATGCCTTCTCTCAATCAACCAGCATTTGTTCAGCACCTTCCTGGGTGCTTTCTGTCCTAATAACCTTGGGAAACCCAGATCTGAATAAGATCATCAGACTGGAAAGAGACATCTAGAAGATTGTGAACATTCTGGAAGCAAGGGATACATCCTCCTCACCTTTGCATCCCCCACAGCTTAGCAAAGGCTCCTACCTGTGGCAGGTAGGCATTAAATATCGGTGCCGTAAACAAATGAATAACTCCAATCTAGCACTTAAGGAGCTTACAATCTGAAAAGAAAGGTGGCATAGGCCAAGGAAGGGTTAATTAACACTGCACTTGACATTACAAGAGATAACACAAGCCAATAGAAACATTAATAGAAAGGTTAAATAAAGTTCTCACTGTCGTGAACCCTCCCCCAGAGCACCAGCGTTGATTCAGTGGCAGGTCTCACAAAAGAATGTGTGTTGGCTGCTCTTCTGTACTTATTTTTCCAGCCATGAGCCCGACTTCAGAAAGGAGTTGCTAGGTTGCTGTCATGTGACTGGTTTCCAAAGGCCAGTGACTTTATTGGCTGCTGGGAGTGAACAGGGTATTATTTAATGTAAATAAATCAGTGGGTGTTTATCCTTCTAAACATGCTTATGACATCCACAGGCAAAAGGAGAAAGGCAGCGAAGACTCCTTAAGAACTGTGGGATTGCTATATAGGAGAGGAGCTGGAGGCCTTTAATTAATGATTTTGTAGGCTTTCAGGCAGGGTGCCCTCAACATGAAAGGGCCTTTGGCGTGACTTCCTAGGAAGAGGCGCTGCTCCGTAGGTTTCCAAACTGCTGGCACAAAAATAGCAGTTCAAATCAATGTTCTCTATTATTCATTAGATACCAAAATACTCTTCCCAAATATATGCTTAACTGAAAGATGCCTTCTTCCATGGAGTTTTAAACCATTTTTAGTTCATGAATCAGACCAGATATTTCAGTTTATTCCATTGAGCACTGATATCACCAGCAGCAAACCCTAAGTAAGTGGAAAGAATGATATTACCATTAATTTTCTTTTTGAAAAAATGATTTTTGGACCTGGGCAATAAAATTTCAAACGGTGCAAAACAGTAGAGTAGAAGTAAATTTCTATCAACTTCTGGAACCCAGTCTCCCAATCTTCTCCATAGAGGTATTCACTGTTGAATTTCTTGGGCATCCATCTAGAAATATCCAATGTATGTGCAACCATATTTGCATCCATACCCCTCCACATGCTCTTATGTTCCTTAGCAAAACTTAGCACACATTGAGGGGTTTGCTGCAAATCTGTGCGACTGTACTGTTTTCCGTAATATGAATGTCCTATAATTTACCCAGCCCCTCCTGAGACATAATGGTGGTTTCCAAATTTGTACTCTCACACGTATATTTTTTGCACATATGTATGAATAGAACTATGCAATGGATTTCTTAAAGTAGAATGGCAGATTCAAAGGACGTGTGCATATGGATTCTGCTAGATATGGCCAAATGGTGACACTAAACTTTTAATGAGAATTCTCAAAAGTAAAGCGTTCATGCCAGAAACAAAGCGAAGGCAGTGTTTTATTTTAAACTTGAATACTTCAGTCAAGCTTGCAGCAAATTTATTTATGAAACTCATTTGTCAATGTCTTGTCCACCTAAAACACACATACACACACACACACACACACACTGCTATAAACCCATTCAAAATATACTGTGACAACAGCTTACTAAATAAGGAACTTTCCAGAAGTTCCTAACCACCAAATTGCATGACAGCTTGTTGCAACAGGGTTAGCTTACCAATGCCACATTCTCCACTCCATGCTTTCTGTGTTTACTACCCTTCTGTGGTCCTGTTCAGTTAACACCACTGCCTTATTTTTCTTTTGTAACCAAAGGTCAGTTTGTGACCCTGCCCCTGCCCCCACCCACCCCTCCACACAGGCAGCCAGCTCTTTCCCACTTGGTTCCCCCCACAGAAGTCTCAGAGTGTCAGCTCAGGCTGGTGGGAACACCCAAGCACAAGGGAACTTTGACCAAGTTTGCTGTTACCTGTGGGGATAAGCTGGGGAACTGGGAAGCTTACATTCACTCCTGAGCTGCCACTTCCCTTAGTGGTTTCTTCTATTTAAGAAAAAAAAAAAGTGGAGACCCAGAACATTCTCCAGTTTCCGCAGTGTTTACCCAACACGCTCTGTGCTACAATCTCCCATCATGGCTTCTTTCCTATTTGCCTTTGTAACATGAGAAACAGTGCAGAGGCTTGATGTTTGTTTTGTAACCAGCTGTAACCATTTTCTTCTCTCTGCCTCTGACTACAAACACATCACCTTCCTGGTAACCCCTGAAAATCCACATCTAGCCAAATTGAGACTGAATGAAGTCATTTTGGTTCCATTGGTGACAGTCAAGTAAATAACTCTTCTGCTTACAATCAGAATGAGTTGCAGGGGCTGGGATTGTGGCTCAGTGGTAGAGCGCCTGCCTCGCATGTGGGAGGCACTGGGTTCGATCCGCAGCACCGCATATAAATAAATGAATAAATAAAGGTCAATCGACAACTTAAAAAAAATTTTAAAAAAAAGGAATGGGTTGCAAATGTGGGAAGATGGCGGAAGCCTTACTTACAATATTTCCTCATTCCATGAATTCATGAAATAATGTATATAATATGAATAATCATGAAGCTTCTTTTTTTTTTTTTTTTTTTTACATTTACTTCAAAATCACTGTCAAAGAGCCAGAGACTGGATGAAAAACAATTTTTTTTAGACTCTCCAAAGAAAGCTATTTCAATATCACCATGCTGTGAGCTATTTAAGTTCCCACTTATAAAAGTAAAAATTAGAAAAGCACTGCAGTATGTGGCCACTGTGTCGGTGATCTGCAAGCTCACATGAGTCTACCACCTGCCTGTGGGAGTTTGGAAGCTGGTACTATTACTTTTGGTCATAGATGTCACCATAGAAGTTACCAGAAAGCAGGACCCCAGCTCCTAGGGCAAGGGACTAGAATGGACAAAAGGTGGAAGGGACCAAACTATTAAAGACCAGACTCCAGAAACCTTGAAAGAAAAGCTCCAGACCAAATCCTTCCTCAAAACATAGAGGTTTCAACATCAGTTTCTCACCACGCAGCACTTAAAACAAAGACGCAAGTATAACTTTGGCAAAGGATTTTTTTACTGAATTCTCTCTCCTTTTATTCAGTAAGTACATATCAGGGGTGTTTCCTGTACCAGACTTTCAGCTGGGTGTTGCGTGAATACTAAAACGTCATTCATTCTGTCCCATTGTGGCCCCCATAGTAAGCATACATTAAATATTGTTAAATGAATTAGTCAGTGATAGCATTCATGAATGAATGAATAACAAAGCTTACAATTAGATTAGGGGAAAAAATATAGGTTTGATCTTCTATCATCTGCAGGGTTGGTATGTACAGAATATAGCGGTATTAGTGACCACCCAGAGTAGCAGGGAAAGACCTTGGGCTTTCAGTGACAAACAGATAATGGTCAAATGATTGGGGGAGGAATAGATGTTGAATAGAGATAAGCAAAAGACCAGAGCATGAGCAGAGATCAGCCTACAGCCCATGGTCCAAATCTGGGCTGCTACCTGTTTTTATGAATAAAGTTTTATTTGAACACATCCATGCTCATTCATTTATGCTTCATCTGAAGTGCTTTCAAACTATAACAGCAGCACTGAGCAACAGAAATGCATGACCCAAAAAATGAAAATACTATCTGGCACTTTACGGAATATGCCTGCCGACCCCTAGCCCAGAGGTACAAAAGAACCGGATAGTTATAGACCTGTGCAAAAGTCTAATAGCTGGAACTTGTTGTTCAAAAGGGCTCAATGAGAAATGAGATGGAAAGGTACACAGGTGCCAGGCTCTGAACCTCCTTCTATACCATGCTAAGGAATTTGGTCTTATTCCTTTAGGAAATGGATAAGAACAGTTTTGCATTTACCCCTGGCATTGAGACAGGAGGTCAGCTCTCAAACCTTGCCTGTCACACATTCCTTGATTCAACAAACACTGCAGAGTTTAATCCTTGTCCGTACACATCTTCCTCTATGCTTGGGAAATGGACCTGGCACACAGAGGCACTCAATCAATATTTGTTGAATAAAGGAATTGAGGAAGGACTAAAGATAATATTTTAATAGCATCATTATTAAAAGGTCTCTTGATCAGGCTGCCTCTGCTATAAAACAATAGACGAGATTCCCACTGGTTCCTGTATCCACATAATTAGATCCAGACATTATCAGGTTAACAGTGAAATAAAAGCCAGAGAGAAATTCCTCCCCTTCATCTCTGGTGCCAACATCATCAAATACTGGTCACTGGCCAAACCTGTGTTTATTCTGTGCCCTGTGCCCTAATGAGAGGGGATGGGACAAGAAGAAGTTCTGCTAATAACTATCAATAAAATAATATCACTTGGCATCTTTCATTGGAAGATCTTGAATCTTTTTTCTCTTACATAACCATCCTTTGCACCGTGTTATTTCCACTAAAGGAGAAGCCAAATCACACAGAGAGGTTGTGACTTGCTCAAGGTCACTGAGCAAACCAGAAAAGCAGTTTTTAAAAGCTGAGAAGGTGATCAGGATGTATGAAATCCATGTTCTTCCAGCCTAGCATGGGCTGGTTCATGAGTCAGAAAGTAACCCAGCATTATCCAAGCTCAGTGTCTCTGAAGAATGAGTCATGCGAGAGGAGACTCAGGGCACACGGGTCTATGTCAAGCTCATGTTTCCAGTGTGACACATGTTGTCCCTGTCTATAAGATTTCAACACCTGTCACCAAAGCCCATCACAGATGGGGCCTCTTCGAAGGCTCAGCCTACAGAAATGGAGAGATCTAGCTTGAAGTATCTGTCCTTTCTGGCCATTGCCCAGCTGTCAGTGCCTACAAATCCAGGCCTCCCCAGTCCTGTGTTCATTAGGAGCCCAGGGGTAGAGGAGTCACAGCTTCCGATTGGTCTGGGCCAATCCTGGTATTCCCCTTTGACCCAACATAATTTCTAATGAACCTCCTTTTATTCTAAAAATATATCCCAGTTTGGACCATAAATCAATAATATATATGGTCACTCTAGTTCTGACAAACCAGGAGGCATCTATGTCGAATCCAAAAGCCTTCCTTTTCTCACAGCCACTTTTTTTTCATAGACCAGAATCTTGAACTCACGATAGACTCAAACTCCTGCCAGTTCAAGGATCTCCTCTGAGAGAGAATCCAGCCTCTTCACAAATGCTCCTGAGGGTCTGTCTACACATTGCCTATATCAGTAATAGCTGATGACCATTTGAACAACACTTCCTTACCTTGCACCCAAATCGGCTTTCCACGTATTTCCTATGTCAGTCTCAACTCTATTCTGAAGAAGTTGGAAAGTCAATTCTCTTCCTGTTCCTAGGAGGAACCCTAAAGTCCTCTGTTCTCCAGCCTAAATATCACCAAGCATCAGGAACAAATATATAACACAGCACAAGTATATAGCACTCCTGGCTTTGGAGTCAGACAGTCCTGGATTCTGATCTCACCTGTCACTCCCTAGCTAAATGACCTTTGGCAAACACTTCTCTAATTTTACTTATCTTATCTATAAATATTGAACAGACATTAATTACTAGAGATAGGTGCTGCTAATTAAATAGCCAATGGCCAGCCATCTTTCTTTCTCACTAAGCAAGAGACTCTCACTAAACACTCTCAGACTACCCAACTCCATTGCAGCCAGACGTGGTCATGCAACACAGTTCTAGTCAATGAGGTGCAAGTGGAAGTTCCAGCTGGAGTTTCTGAGAAAGCTTGTTAGAGGGCGTATAATCAGCTTGCAGTTATCTTCTTAGTTTTTAGCTTTTATCCTTTCCCTGCTTCCTACTTCTTACCAAAAAATTAGTTATGACAGCTGAAATAGAGCAGCCAATTGTGAACATGAAGAAGAAATCTTTTAGCAAAGGAACCTGGTTCCTGATGGCATCAGGGGCCCATATTTGCCCTAATGTACCTACAGCTGAATTTCTTATTCCATGAAAAAAAAATCCCTCATGTGATCAAACCATTGAGGTTGAGTTTCTGCTACCTCTAGTCAATAAAATCCTAAATAACATACCAGAAAATTGTGAACATAAAATAGCCACTACAGTGCCCAGAACAGAGCAAACACACAATGAATGGTTTTGTATTTTCCCAAGGACTAGGATGATGATGATATAGTAGTAAAATCATTGCCATAGACTGATTTCTAATTGAATCACTGTAGCATGTAGCTACAACAATCCTTCTCAGGTCTAATAGCATTGATACAAAAATACCTGTGATCTCTCAAACATATGTACACAGACACACACACACACACACACACACACACCCTTCAGTTGTAGATGTTTGGACAACTGCATCTCTGTTAGTGGCTAATGAACCAGCTTGTTAAAGCATCAGACCCCAGAAGCACTGAGGAATGAAATTCCCTCTCGGAAAGCAAGCTCTTGCCTGTCTCCAAGGCCCTGTCTGGTTTCCTTTCTGGAGAGACTCTGTCCAGGCTCTATAGTGCATTTCCAGGAAGTGTGCGCTTCTCTGAATGACAAGTAAAGTACAGCACTTTAAGGATGTCATTGTTTCACAAGAACAGAGTTTCTGCTAAGAAACCAAAGCCACACCTAAAACGAGCTGACCACAGGAGCACATGTTCAAACACAGCCCTGGGAAGAGTAATTAGCTTTCCATAACCTAAGAGAACCACTGGCCAAGAGCCAACAAGGATGGAACTGGTCATTCACTCTTCCCTGGAGGCCACCATTCCATCACAGTATCCATCCCACCTCCATTCAACCCCCACTCCAAGTCTGCAGATATAAAGAGTAACAAACGCCAGCCAAACAAACAACCTGTGGGACTTAGAGTCAAACAGACCCAGGGTTCAAGTTTCAGAGAGTCACTTAGAAGGTGAGTAACCTTCAGCAATTTTCTCTCTCAAGCTGCAGTTTTTTCACCTGTAAAATGGAGATAGGAATGTGCATTTCCCAAGTTTGCAGAGGAAAGAAAGAGACAGTTTGTGCGACCATATGAGACAAAGAATTATCATCAGTTTCCCTTTTTTCCCTATCAGCAGGATGGCCCCTGGCTGACTTGCTGTATCCATCCTTCAAGTTCAAGGAGTGAACCTGGGTAGGGTCACTGCCACTGACTGCAGCTTGCTGCCTTCTGCCCTGTGAGTCATCATCCACGTTTTTGGGTCACACTTGGGGAGCCAAAGCCTTCCCTGAAGCTGAGGTCATAAAGCTGAAAAAGACAAAGCTCTGCTTTCAGAGAGCCGTTTGGTTGATGATGAGCAAAGCCATCTCTCAGTGGCCATCCTGCCTTCTGGTATGGGAGTCCCCAGGAAATCCAGCAGCAGAGGGCTGGCCCATTCAGCTCCCTCAGCCCCCACAGCCAAAGCTTACACCTGGACCAAGAGCTCAGGAGTGGGAAGCTGCTTCTCCTAGTCACTCTGGACACAGCACCCTTGAGACCCAGTTTCGGCAAGGATGGAATATGACAGTCACAAGATTCACACCTCAAGCCATGAGACATAACCTTCTTGCTCCATCCCCTGGCAGGGTCGTTGGCAGTTGGTTGCATAGCTACAGTGGTACACACAGCACTCCTCACCGCTGTGTTGCAGGAACTGCCACTGTTTTCCCCACCTTTTTTTTTTTTAACCTTTGGCATATCCAAGTACATTATCAAGCAGGTTTGTGGATACTGAGACTGGCTGAATGCTTATATATATATTTTTCTGGAGTTCCATAAGCAAACTGCATCTTGCCTAACCAGAAATTTAGGGTTCATATGTCATGACTCAACACAAAATGAGTTTTGTCACAGAAGATAACAACAGATAAACTAGTAATAACAAACAGGAAGCATGAACTGTTTGGCAGGCTCCGTGCTAAGCACTTTAATTTCTATTATTATTACTCTCATTTTAAAAAACCCTGATGCTTCTTGGTATAATCTAGATACTTATCCCTTGTAGGTTTTAGATATACATCTTTTCTCATTTGTCATCTTTTTGCTGTTCCAGCTTATAGTGTCCATCTTTTAACATGAAATTCTTAATTTTTAAAATATAGTCAAATCTATTAAATTTCCAACTTTGTGGTCTGGCGATCAAGAATCTCCTTTAACACCTTTGGTATCTTCTCTTAGCATTATAATTTTACTTTGGCACTGAATTTCTGTTCTGTATATGCTTGAGTCAGTGAACCAACCTGTTTTCCTTCATATATTAATCCTCCATACCCACAGGTTCTGCATCCACATATTCAACCAATCACAAATCAAAAATATTTGAGAAAAAAATTGCATCTGTACTAAATATGTACAAGCTTTAAAAAATTATTCTGTAAACAAAAAGTTTAACAACTACTGATGACATTTACATTGTGTTAGATATTATAACAATTTCAACATGATTTAAAGTATAGGGGAGGATGTGCCCAGGTGGTGTGCAAATACTACACCATTTTATATATAAGAAATGTGAGTGTTCTCAGAGTTTGCTATCCTGAGAGAGAACAGTGTGTACTGGAACCAATTCCCCAAGGAATTGAGGGGTAACTGTAATGAACTGTTTTCCCATTTGCCATTTAGTGGGTTTTAAGTAATCCATCTCTTCCCCACTGATTTATGGTGTCCTGTTTATCCCAAAGCAAGCTTCCATACAGGCTTGGATCTGCTGCTGACTCTGGGTCCTTTTTCCACAGGTCTATTTGATGGTGTACCAGTTCCAAACTGGTTTATCCAGGAGGGTGAGTTTTTTCAAAGTAGAGTGAGGCATCATGAAACTTTATTCCCTCATTTAAATTTTAGAATAAGTATGGTGAGGTCTTCGAAATAAAATGTCTTGCTATAATTTCTTTTGAAAATATATTGAATTTTTAGGTTGATTTTTAGATAACATATTTCAAAGACATATCTTTCCATTTATTCAGATCTTTTCAAATGTACAATTTGGTTTTAGGTTTTTCTCAGAGAAAGAAGTCTTTGTTAGGTTATTTCCTACATACTTTATAGTTTAAGAATAAAGATACTTTGATAAACTTGATAGACTTCTTGATGAGATATTCACCATCTTTGCTGATGTTTATTACTTTAGTTTGTTTGTTGATTAAATCTGCCCTTCTAACCTTTTTCTCTCTTCTTACTTTCTGTCTTGGCCAGAAACTTCAATGTGTGAAATAATTAATAGTTAATTATTATCATCAAACAATAACAGTGAAAAGAGGGTGTATCTAAACTTTTACTTTAAATTATATTGTATGACCCTTAACTGTTTTCAAATAGCTTCCCTACTCTGATATCTCATGGGTCGGGAGAACAGGTACTGGACATTTCACAAACTCAGCGTGGTTGGGTTTGAGAGGATCATGTAACTAAAAAGAAACAAAATTTATATTCACAGGGGTTTATTTCCATTAAAAAAAATCTTTATTTTTATGTTTTACTTAATCTTGTTTACTTCCCCAATTATTTGACCATAGATTCTTTTTATATTCACAATTTCTAAGCTTCAAAGTTTCTCACTATGGCAGGCTGGCTTACATCGAGTCAAAATACATAAAACTACATGATTTAACCCAATAGCAAAGTGAATTTTAATTGAAATCTCATAACATTCTGAAAAAGATGATCTGATATAACCCTATCTTCTTCTTCTTCTTGTTTGTTTCTGTTTTGTTTTGAGACAAAGTCTCATTATGTTGCTCAGTCTGGCCTCGAACTCTTGGGCTCAAGTAAGCCTCCTGCCTCAGCCTCCCAAGCTGTTGAGAATATAGGTAAACAACACTAGGCCCAGATGATCATACCATTGTTTTGTTTTTTGGTTTTTGGTTTTTTGTACTAGGAATTGAACCCAGGTGCACTTAACCATTGAGCCACATCCCCAGCCCTTTTTATTTTTATTTTGAGACAGGGTCTTCTTAAGTTGCTTAGAACCTCCTTAAGTTAGTGAGTCTGACTTTCAATTTGTGATCCTCCCCACACTCAGATTAGAGGCATGTGCCACCATGCCCAGCTAAACCTACCATTTGTAAAGAAAACTATGCCAGGAGATATTAGATAGAGTTCTATTAGAACTCTACTAGATAGAGTTCTAAATTTCTTTAAAGTTCAAATGCCATATGTTCATATTAATTAGGGTTAGAATTCTAATAAGAATTTCGGTCTATACAATGACAAAGCAGCTAATTGGATCAGTCCAGGTAAACAGGTCATTTCTATGAAAGGGAGAGGAACTGAATGCAAAATAATTATCACATTGATTTTATTCATGTGTCCAATGCAGCTACAGCTTCTATTTGTTTGGACTTATTTAAACATTTAAAAGCTATAGCAAAAATGATATTACTATTCCATTATTTTCAGAAAGAAAAACTAACTGAAACAACTGGGAAATGACAGAGCTGGGGACAGAACTCATGAATTAAGGCCAAGCGTGCACTGCCAGTTCTCTGTAATCAAGCTCCGGATGTACCTGCGGAAATTAAGGCCTTTTAAACTCACTGAATAGCACCTCAACAGACACACAAGCAGACAATTGCCATAGTCCCTTGAAAGGCTAACCATCAGGAAGAAATTGGGGCATGTCTTTGTTCCAACAGTCAAGGGATTTTTCCACTTGCATTTTCTCTTAGGGAAGGTGTTAGGGACTCTCCTCTCTGAATTCTGCTGCTACTTGGAATGTACATATTTATGATGACTTTTATTTTTTTCTTTTTCTTTTTAACACAACAGAATGCATTTCAATTCACAGTACACATATGGAGCACAATTTTTCATTTCTCTGGTTGTAAACAAGGTAGAGTCATACCGTTCGTGCCTTCATATATGTACCTAGGGTAGAGATGTCCATTTCATTCCACCATCTTTTCTAACCCCATGCCCCTTCCCTTCTCCTCTCTCCCCTTTGCCCTATCCAAAGTTCCTTCATTTCTCCCATGCCCCCCACTTCCACCCCCATTATGGATCAGCATCTGCTAATCTGAGAAAATATTCGGCCTTTGGTTTTTCAGGATTGGCTTACTTCACTTAGCATGATATTCTCCAACTCCATCCATTTAACTGCAAATGCCATGATTTTATTCTCTTTTAATGCTGAGTAATATTCCATTGTGTATATACCACAGTTTCTCTATCCATTCATTATGATGACTTTTAAAGGAGGTACCAGACTAAAAGAGCAGGAAAGCACACAGAACCATGTAAAGGTGCTCAAATAAAGAGAATCAAAATACATCAGGAGAGGAAACAAAAAACAGTAGCCTCTCTCAAATTAATCTTTGAAAACTAAATAATAAAATACAATAAAATAACCAAGCAGAAACCTTGCCTAACTGAAAAAATAAGGAGAAAGAAATTGCTCTAAATTTATCTTAGAATCAATGATTTCCTTTGAAATTGTGCAAGCTTTATAATGAAATTTACAGGGAGCTAACAAGTCTTTGTGTGTGTGTGTGTGTGTGTGTGTGTGTGTGTTTAGAATTTTAGGTAATATTTTAATTTTTTTTCAATGTGGTGCTGAGGATTGAACCCAGGGCCTTGTGTATGTGAGGCAAGCACTCTACCAACTGAGCTATATCCCCAGGCCTATTTTAAATCTTTAATATGATAAAATTGAGCTTTTAGTGAAGGGAAGAGGAGGGAAATGACTTCAGAACAGAAAGATTATGGATACAGTGATTTCTATTTAATCTCTTATTAGCCAAAGGAAAACAAAATCACTTCAACAAAACTAAAAGTTTTTATGGTAGAATGTACAAAGACAGCTAATAATGAACTGGCTGTCTATGTTGGATAAATTTTCTTTTGGAACAAAAAAGAAAGAAAACTCATGCTTGTTAAACTTGTGAACTTGTACTAGTTTATATTTGGCCAACTACTATTCCCACACCTGTTTATTCAGGCATTAGAGCTGAGCACTTGTAAAGCAAATGAATATATCTATTAAGCAATGGATAAAAATAAGCTGAACTATTCTTGTGACATATCAAAATGATGTGACCAAATAGAAGATATTGTCTCATGGGATAAAATAGTCAAGTTAGATGTTTCCTCACGTTTTATGATGAGTTTGTCTTATTCACTGTGTAGAAAATAGCTGACCTCCATTCCAGGAGAATGAGCAGTAACCAAATTCAATATTACTTGCTCAGGGGCTCGAACACTAGTTTCATTGCCTCTGAAGCAGAGCTTCTGAAAGTGCTGCTGTCACTCAGAGACTAGTACTTGGCACATAACTGAGAAGGAACACTTAATTCTATGGGTGCTGCATAAGCCTCATGAGCTAATCACAGTACAGGTGGAGCATCTCTAATGTGAAAAGCAAGAAGTCTGAAAATTTGGGGCTCCAACATGCCTCAAATGGAAAGCTCCACACTATGAGATAGTGTCTCATGCACAAGATTATTTAAAGACAGTATGAAGTTATCTTCAGGCTATATGTCCAAGGTATATATGAAACATAAATGAATGTTGTGTTTAGACTTGGGTATATATCCTTAAGATATCTCATTATGTATATGTGAATATTCTAGAATCCCCCAAAATAGGAAATCCAGAACACTTCTAGTTCCAAGTATTTCAAATAATAATGTTGTTCAACTCTTGGGAAGTGAAGTTCAGATAGAAAGTGCATAAGTCATTGTCTTTTGGAGTAAGCTTCAATATAATATATGTCATCCTTACTAAGAAGTTCCCAAGGGCAGTCAATGACAAGAGGAATCAGTAGTGTCATGCCCTCACCTACTAGTTATACTTTAGCCACATTGGCAGTGGGTTCCTCGAAAAATCCAAGCGTGGATAATCAAACCATTGTTCACAGTTTTTCCTCTTGTTGTTATACTAAATTATTCATCCACATCTTGTGTTCTGCAACTCTGATATACTGTCCACTCTGGGTAAAATATTTTCCCCATCCCACTGATATTTGGGCTTGGCCATCTGGCCTACTTTAGCATCTGAAATGTTTCTGAGTATGAGTTCTGATTTCTTGTGTTTCTGTCATATGCCATGAAAAGAGTATGTTCCTGGAAGCTATGGGTCAAAAAAGGATAAGCAACATACAAGAGAGACCCAAACTCTGGAATCCAGCCACATCCAGGTAACTACAGTTGACCCACAGATCCCAATGGGAGCAACAGACACTATCAATTCAAGCCAAAGTTGTGGGTGGTTGGCGTTGCCACATTATTATAGCAAAATGTCACCCCAGTGCCTTCACACATACTATTCCCTCTACCAGGAATACTCTTGCACCCACTCTTTGCCTGGTTAACTCCTACTCAGGCTACAGATCTTCCAATCTTGCACTTGGTACAGATGCTGCAAACCAGATTAGCGCCCTCTTCACATCCTGTGTTCCCTCTTCTGTAAGAATCATTACATTTATAATCATTTGCTTCACGTCATTCAACCAGAATGTGAGAGTCTTCTAGGAACAGGAACGTGTTGTCTTGTTCATTGGTATTTTTCCAGCACAGCACACATAGCTAACAAAGTAGTTTCAATCAATACCTGTTAAGTGGTTTTCTAGACAGGCAAAGCAGTTCTACCCCTTAAAGTTTGGATAAGAAACTTAACTTTCTGAGTTTTAGTTCTCCGCCATAGTGATACCTATATCCTGAGGAAGTGAGGAATTGACCATTAAATTGAATATGACAAACTTCGGAGACATAAGCACATCAAAGGCATTTGGTAACCAATAGTTTTGATTATGATTAGAAAGATAGATGTATCTATCCTCTGTCTCAGAAGGTGATTTGTTTTAAAGTGGTATTTGGGCAAGTCAAAAAATTACACTATGTTGCCATTGATGACTGTTTAATTTAGATGTTTCAAAGTACCCTTATTTATACATGTTCTATGTTCCTTTTTTAAAAAAGCAGTTTAAAGGAGAATTCAGCTAAGGTTTGCAAGTAACACTTGGCTTATCTCAGAAGTTTGTCATTAAGTGACTCCATCTTTTTTAAAAAAGAACAAAATTCATTCTGTCTACTTTTTTAAAAATCTCCCTTTCTTATTGTTTTAGAGTTGGCATTTTTTTCCCAAAATGTCATTCTTCATTGTTCTTCAAATAGCTTTGCAGTAGGATTGTATTTCATTTAAATCAGCTCTTTTCTTTTGTCAAAAGCAACATATAGGCTGAGCAGTTGTACTGCCTGTAATCCCAGCATCTTGGGATGCTGAGGCAGGAGGATCACAAGTTCAAGGCCAGCCTCAGCAACTTAACAAGGCCCTAAGCAATTTAGTAGAACCTTGTCTCAAAATAAAAAAATAAAAAAGGTATGGGGATGTGGCTCAGTAGTTAAACACTCCTGGGTTCAATCCTGGGTTCCAAAGAAAAAAAGGAATATATATCTACTATATAAAATTTGGCTAAGCATAAAGAAAGAAATTTTAAATTTCTATAATACTATCACCCAGAGATAGTTACCTATCACCCTTCCAAATATTTTTATTCAAATGTATATCTTTCTTAATGATGGGATTGTGTTGTATGTGGCCCCCTTGGAGTTCCTTTTTCGTTTAATTATCACAACTGTCTTTCTATGCCAATAGATATTCATCTATAACATCTTTTATGAATGGCCTTCCATCAGACCATCATTTACATGGATTATCCCCTATTGTTGGAAATTCAGTATATTTCACTTTTCCCCATTATGGCATTTTTCTGTGAATTGGGAAGAGATATAATTAATTTACTCAAACCCTTAGGAAACACCAGCCACCTACTGCTGTCTTGTAGTTCAAAGCCCAAGAGGCCATTACCCAAGCAACTTACCACTGCGCCTGCGTATGTTACTGAGTGTAGTACCATCTTGGAAGATGGTTATGGCGGGTGAATGAGCTAAAGTGGGACAAGAACATTTGAGGAAGATTTTTCACTTCTGGTCTCAATTACAAACTTGCAAACTGGAACCTATAAATTCAATATAGGATCAAAAATAGCAAATAATAAAAAGTCATAATTCTGAAAGGGGAGTCAGGGGAACAAAAAGGAACATGTAAGCCACTGTTGTTCTAGCTGCAGCTATCATGTCCAGAGTTGTGTTTAATGAACCTTATTTTCCCACCATTCTGGTTTACTAGTATGATAAGTATATCACTCTCTTTTCACTGATAAAAGAGGAGAGGCACAGAAAGTCTCACTAAAGTGCCCAAGATCCCACAGACAGTGCACAGCCAGGGTCCTGCAGACAGTGTGTTCTTTTTGTGTTCTTGTAGTTCTCCATAGTACTGGGAAATGTTAAGACTTGAGAATGGATGCTGCATTGCAGAAACAACCCTCCTGAGAGACGACTTGCAGACATCTGCTAGCTTCTCAGCACAGACCTAACTAACACCCTTAGCAAGAAGATGATAAATACATCTACCACCTCTTCAGGGTGATGCAAGCATTATTGCTTATTAAGAAATTTGTCCCTGTAAAGAGCTTTGATATTCTCAAAGGAAAGATGCTACCCAAAAGTGTAAATATTTTCTTTGCTTATCCTGTACAAATAAGGGAAAGGAGATTTGGTTCAGGAAAAGGAATGATTGGAAGACATACACATTCCTTATTTAATACTGTTAGGACTACATTCCTGAACTCCTTGAATGGAGGTGTTGGGAGATCTGTCATACTTCAATACAGTGAAATTCTTACTCAACATAATCAGAATTGCTAATTAGTGAACAAATTGGAAATGTCAGTTAAGAAATTAAAAGGTTACATTTATAGTGTGCATTAGCTTTCTGTGACTATAACAAAATATGTGAGATAACCAACTTATAAAGAGAAAAGGTTTATTTAGTTCACAGTTTTGGAGGTTTGGGTTGATGACCAAATGGTCCTATTGTTTTTGGGCCTATCATAAGGAAACACATCATGGCACAAAGCAGGTGGTGGAGCAAAACTGTTCACCTTATGGTGGCCAGGAAGCCAAATCAGAAAGAGGAAGGAGGCAGGGTCCCACAATTCCTTTTGAGAGTACAGCCCCAGTAACCCAGAGATCTCCCACAAAATCCCACCTCATAAAGTTTCTACCACCTCCCTATAGCACTAAGCCAGGAACCAAGTCTTTAACACATGGGCCTTTGGTGGACACCTCGGATCCAAACTTCAGCACATTGTAAACATGTTTGAACTTTATTCAGTGTGAGTGTATTGTCCAATCTGGGAGAAGGTCATAGCCCTCTTCCACACTTATAAGTTCACTGGCAAAGAGCTAAAGTTATATTTTCTTATCCAAACCACATCCATAAGATTTCATTTTTCACTTCTACTTTTTCTTACTTTGTAATAGGTGAGAACTTAAAGATACTTGTGAGTAAAATATTGTAGATTTTATTATTTTTCTCAATCTTTTATCACTAAAAATTTGATATTGTTGAGTCTTTTCAAATCACTGATGTAAAATTCCATTATAATATTCTCTCTTCACATTCACTAGCTGATGCAATATTGAAGTAAATAGCATAATTTTAATAATGAGTAAATCTGGTACAAATACGTTAGGGAACAGGGAATTCTGGCTCTGAGAAGGTATAAAACTCAACTCCTGGAAGCCGAAATGGCCATAGAGAGACAGAGTGGCTAACTCTGCCATGCTGAGGACTGATTCCTCTATGAGTCACGCAAGTAGAAACTGGTTAAAAGAGCACCACCATAGTTTTTATTAGTTAATTGCTAATATTAAGCTCTGTCTTTGTAGACTGGCAGCACTCCTGGATGGGAACTTAAATTTTATGTCGCATTTATACTTAAAATTTTAAATGTCATCCTCCCTACGCACTCCCCCCCCCCCCAAATTCCCAGAGTCTGCAAATCTACCCACCTACATACACATTATCCTGTTCTTCCATCCCGGAAACACCAGTTACTCAGCAGGGAAGCCTCTGAAAATGGGAAGGAAGGACTAGATAAACAAATTGCATCTTTTATTTTCTTCCTAGTGACTAAACACATTGCAAGCTTTCTTTTTATTCCTATTTTTTCTCTCCATCAATGGAGAGTAAGTTCTGGAGAGGAGAGTTTCTATCTGCTACATCTACCTCTGTGCTATTGGCACAGGTAGGACACTGTCTGGCCCAGAGATGTTATGCAATCAATGTTTGTTAAATGAATGACCAATTTGATCTGAGTATGCACAACATAAATGTCTTTTACCCTGACTTGATTTTACTTAATTACTAACTTCTTGTTTTTCCTTGTTTAAATAAAACCTTACTTTGTTAAAAGATGCTAAATTACTTGGGGGAAAAAATGCTGCCTGTAGAAGGTACATTCTAACCTTCAGGTCAGAAAACACAAAGGGCATAGTCCACTGACCAAAGCTATGCAACAACTAGACTCACTGGGTATGCAAAGAGATTTCATGCGGTTGTTCAGACTAGTCCCCAATAAGTGATTTTGCTCATCTACATAACTGAGGGTAACCCACCACTCACCACCTCACATTGTCCCCAAGCTCAGCATACTTCATGTCACCTCTCATGGTACTTATATTGTTCAAGACCACTATCAAACTTCTGGTATCCTCCATGATAGAACTACTGATAAATGAAGAAATAAGTTTAAAAACTGGATTTTATATCTGTGCTTTAACACCTTATGTTTTGTTTTGCCTAATTGTATTTCTTGTTAGATTTGCAACTGAAAGGGAGAAGACAAATCAGAAAAACATTTTTTTTGTTAAAACGGATGGATGAAGAAATCAATAATAGATGGAAAGAACAACTCATTTTAAGGGATGGAGGAAGCAATAGAAAGCTTGCTCAGAAGAAAGCAAAAGTAAAGAAAGAAGCAGCCAGTTGGAGAATTATTTATTTTTGATTCACCAATTAAAAAGGAGTTTCATGCCATAGGTCACTAAAGAGTGAACAGCACCGTAACTTTCTTCAAGCACAATTTCATTCACACAGCCTCTCAAGCTAGAGCTATGAGGTTTGCCTCAAATCTTCCCTTCCCTTCCACATTCAGCCATGAAAACCATTGAATACAGCCATTGAAGTGCCTTGCAATTTCAACACTTCTCCATCTCACTGATACTGGTTCAGCCTCTGGTCCCTGTTGCAATGGCTGTTACAACAGTTCTGAATGGCTTTCCCCAATCTCTTCTTATACTAGTCCATCTCTTTACTGCTACCAGATTTCCCTTTACCCAAACTCCCTGGCATACCATTTAAGGCTTTCACCTGACCTTAGCTCACCCCTGAAGCCTCATTTCCTGTTATCTCCCTTGCAACATGCATTTTTGTGCTTCAGGCACAATTAGAAGACCATGAACTAGCCAGGTGTGGTGGCCCATAGCTGTAATCCCAGCAGCTTGGGAGGCTGAGGCAGAAGGATCATGGGTTTAAAGCCAGTCTCAGCAACTTAGCAAGGCCCTAAGCAACTCAGTGAGACCCTGTCTCTAAATAAAATATAAAAAAGGGCTGGGGATGTGGCTCAGTGATTAAGTGCCCCTGGGTTCAATCCCTGGTATGAAGAAGAAGAAGAAGAAGAAGAAGAAGAAGAAGAAGAAGAAGAAGAAGGAGGAGGAGGAGGAGGAGGAGGAGGAGGAGGAGGAGGAGG
>PVHX01012149.1:5811-60737 GCA_004024805.1 Geosciurus inauris | reverse complement strand
TCACGCTTGTAATCCCAGCACTTAGGGAGGCTGAGACAGGAGAATCGCGAGTTCAAAGCCAGCCTCAGCAATGGCGAGGCACTAAGCAACTCAGTGAGACCCTGTCTCTACATAAAACACAAAATAGGGCTGGGGATGTGGCTCAGGGGTCGAGTGCCCCTGAGTTCAATCCCTGGTACCAAAAAAAAAAAAAAAAAAAGAAAGCAGGAGATTCTCCCTGTCTTTTCACGTGGCTCTGCCTAGGCCCACTTTCAGCTCTTGGCCCAGAGTGAGCGAGAGCTCAGGGCCTTCGCGTGGCTCGTCTGAGCATGCGTTTTGCCCTTCCTGACTGTTCACTGCATGCTGTAGCTCTTGGGTGTCCTGATTTTCTGGGAGAGCTTTGCCAGCCTTGGCCGTAGGCTGCATTGTGTGTTTGGACTGCAGTCTCTGCCCTAGCCACTTGAGGGTTGTTAATCTGCCTTGAAGTATTGTCAAGCTTTTTTGACTGGAGTTCTGGGTCAAAAACTTGAGTTACCCAAAATAACAGGAATGCCATGTGTTGCCAGAGCCTCAGAGATTAGAACAGGTATGTACAATGAAATTTTTTTGGTAGTTAGGATTGAACCTATGCTTACTTTACCACTGAGCTACATCCCCAGACCTATTTGTTTTTAATTTGAGGCAGGCTCTTCCTGAGTTACTGAGGCTGGCCTTGACCTTATGGTCCTCATGCCTTAGTCTCCCAAGTGCTAAGATTGTAGGCGTGTACACCATATCCAGCTAGGTATGTACAATGAATTTAGAAGGTCTCCAGCAGTTTCTGGTAGTCACCTAAGGTCAAAAGAAAGTGAAGCTTTGCAGTTGGTTGTAGAAGGTCCTTTGGACTGTGTCAGATCAGTTGCTGGCTCACCAGCTGACCTGAGAGTGCGAGAAAAGGATCGTTTCTGTTTTAAAGAAATCTTGGGAAAATTATTATTATTTTTTCATTATTTAGGAAACACTTTATTAGTTTCTCTAATCAAGCCCATGTAGATAAGACCTTACTTTTTTTTGTTGTTGTTATGGGGGATTGAACTCAGGGGCACTTGACCACTGAGCCACATCCCCAGCCCTATTTTGTGTTTTATGTAGAGACAGGGTCTCACTGAGGTGCTTAGCACCTCGCCATTGCTGAGGCTGGCTTTGAACTTGGGATTCTCCTGTCTTAGCCTCCCAGAGTGCTGGGATTACAGGTGTGCACCATTGTGCCCAGAAAGACCTTACATATTTAATATAGTGTTACTTTTTTTCCCTCTACAAATGGAAAAAAATTAAGTTCAATGTTGCTAGGCCAACATGGCTGTTAATTTATGTACAATGCCAACTCCGCATGGTAAATAAACTGAGAGGCTTTTTCCAAAGTGGCAGCACAGCTAAAGTTTCCAAGACTCCAGATTATTTAATATATATATATATATAAAGGGCATCATCTGAAAAGAAAATATTCTAGAGTAACATCATTAAAAAGGAAAATTATTTTTAAGAAATTCAGGGACTTGTTGAATTGAATTGGCATGATGCTGATAGTTGTCTTTTTTCATTTTTTGTTTTGGTACTGGGAAATGAACCAAGGGCGTTTAACCACTGAGCCACATCCCGAGCCCTTTTTTGTATTTTGTTTACAGATGGTCTTGCTAAGTTTCTGAGCCTGGCCTTGAACTCAATCCTCCTGCCTCAGCCCCCTGAGCCACTAGGATCACAGGCATGTGCCACCGTGCCCAGCTGATAGTCTTAATGTTTTTATTGTTGCATTATAATTATACAAAATAGTATATAAAGAATACATGCATATAACATAATTTGATCACTTTCATTGCCCAGTACTTCCACCATCCCTCCTCCATCTCCTTCCTCTACTCTACCAGTTGTCTTTTGAGTACCAGGGATTGAACTCAGGGGCACTCGACCACCGAGCCACATCCCTAACCCTGTTTTGTTTTATGTAGAGACAGGGTCTCACTGAGTTGCTCATCACTTCGCCATTGCTGAGGCTGCATTCTCCTGTCTCAGCCTCTTAAAGTGCTGGGATTACAGGGGTGTGCCACCGTGCCTGGCTTCTACTAGTTGTTTTTTTTAAAAAAATCTTTTATTATATATTTATTTATTTGCAGTATTGAAGCTTGAACCCAGGGTCTACCTCGTGCTAGGCTTATTCAACCTCTGAGCTTTATCCCCTACCCTTGCTGATAGTCGTTTAAAGTTTTTTTTTCTTTGGTACTGGGGATTGAACTCAGGGGCACTCGACCACTGGGCCACATCCCCAGCCCTATTTTGTATTTTATGTAGAGACAGGGTCTCACTGAGTTGGTTAGCGCCTCGCCACTGCTGAGGCTGGCTTTGAACTCGTGATCCTCCTGTCTCAGCCTCCCTAAGTGCTGGGATTACAGGCTTGCGCCAAGAATTTATTTTTAATAATTTAAAATTTACAGAAGAGTATGGAGAATAATAGATATTCCCACATAGTGTCCCCCATATTAACCAGTTCCCAGTGTCTGCTTCCTTGTTGCTTTTCCCTCTTTCCTTGTGTGCATGCTGTTTTTCTGAGCCATTTTGGGAGTGAGCTGCATACATTAGTGCTTTTGCTGTCTTCAGTGGGACTGAGTGTGTTTCAAGCCAGGCACATTCTCTGCTGTAGCTGCATTCCAACCTGGAGTTCAGGAGAGGTGGCCTTGGTGTGGCCTTAAGGTCTGCTTTGTGATTTGTGCCCCGGCATGCCCCAGTCATTACCTTTTTTTTTTGTACCAGGTGCTTAACCACTGAGCTGCATCCCCAGCCCTTTTTATATTTTTATTTAGAGACAGGGTCTTGCTAAGTTGCTTAAGGCCTCACTAAGTTGCTGAGGCTGGCTTTGAGCTTGTGATCCTCCTGCCTGAGCCTCCAGGCAACTGGGATTACAAGTGTGCACCACTGCACCTGACTAAATCATTTATTCTTATTGCTCTAAATATTTAGAATGTGCATATAACATGCTTTGATATTCTGCTATAGATGGACATGTAATCTAGGTTTATTGGTTTTTCTGGGGCTATTAAGGATAATGTTGCTAGGAATAGTGTTGTAGATTTTTAGGTTGCCTGGCCTTTTGTTGGGGGGGCGGTATCAGGGATTGAGCTTTTATTTAGAGACAGGGTCTCACTGAGTTGCTTACCAGCCTCACTTTTGCTGAGGCTGGCTTTGAACTCGCAATTCTCCTGCCTCAGCCTCCTGAGCTACCGATGTGTGCCACTGCTCCCTGCTGAATTTCTTTCTTTCTTTCTTTCTTTTTTAAATTTATTTTTTAGTTGTAGGCAGGCAGAATATCTTTTTTTTTATTTTTTATTTTTATTTTTATGTGGTGCTGAGGATCGAACCCAGTGCCTCACGCGTGCTAGGCGAGCACGCTACCACTGCGCCACAACCCCAGCCCCTCTTTCTTTTTTTTATTATTTATTTATTTATTTATTTTAAATATTTTTTTAGTTGTAGATGGACACATTTTCTTTATTTTATTTATTTTTATGTGGTGCTGAGGATCGAACCCAGTGCCTCACGCATGTGAGGCAGGCGCTCTACCACTGAGCCACAATCCCAGCCCTTCTTTTTTTTAAAAAAAAAATTTTTTTTTAGTTGTTGATGGACCTTTATTATTTATTTATTTATTTTAATATTTATTTTTTTAGTTGTAGGTGGACAGAATATCTTTATTTTATTTTTATGTGGTGCTGAGGATCGAACCCAGTGCTAGGGGAGCACTTACCCGTGCTAGGGGAGCACGCTACCACTGAGCCATAACCCCAGCCCTATTTTTTATTTATTTATATGTGGTGCTGAGGATCGAACCCAGTGCCTCACGCATGCTAGGCAAGCGCTCTACCACTGAGCCACCACCCCAGCCCCCTGCTGAATTTCTTCTTTTGAGATGTATCTCTTTAGTTCATTTAGGTATTTATTAATTGGGTTATTTGTTGTTTTGGTGTTAAATTTTTTGAGTTCTTTATATTTTCTGGGTGTTAACCCTCTGTCAGAAGAGCAGTGAGCAAAGATCTTTCTTTCCCATTCTGTAGGTTCTCTTCATATTCTTGATTGTTTCCTTTACTGTGCAGAGGCTTTTTAACTTGATGCCATCCTCTTTATTAACTCTCAGCGTTTTTTCCTGAGCCTTAGGGGTCTAATTGAGAAAGTTCTGTGCCTACATGCTGGAGTGTTGACCCTATGTTTTCTTCTAGGACTTGCATAGTTTCTGGTCTAATTCCTAGGTCTTTGATCCATTTTTTTTTTTTTTTTTAGTATTTTTTTTTAGTTGTAGATGGACACAATATCTTTATTTTATTTATTTTTATATGGTGCTGAGGATCGAACCCAGTGCCTCACGCATGCAAAGCAAGCGCTCTACCACTGAGCCACCATCCCAGCCCCCTTTGATCCATTTTGAGTTGACTTTTGTGTAGGGTGAGAGAGAAAGGTCTAGTCTCATTCTTCTACATATGGATGATCAGTTGTTCCAGCACCATTTGTTAAAAGGCTGTCTATTTTCCAGTGCATGTTTTTGGCACCTTTGTCAAGGATCGGATGACTGTTTCTGTGTAGGTTTGTCTCTGTGCCTTCTATTCTGTACCATTGGTCTTGTTCTTATGCCAGTGAAGCTAAGCGTTTGTCCTGGAGTGGCTGTGAGGGCGGTTCGGAATGTGAGTAGCAGGCACAGGCCATGCAGAGCCCGTCTTGCTAGTGTGCATGGCAGGCCTGAAGTATGGCAAACCAGAGCACACCAACTGGTAGCACCATAGCAGCCTAGCCTGGGCGTGGTGTGGGTGCTCACTCCACATGGCACAGCATCCTGGCTCCCGATGATCTGCCCATCTCAACCTCTGCTTCCCCAGGGGTCCACATAAGTCCCTGTGAGCTGCAGGAAAAGGGAAGTAGGGCAGACATGAAAGGAGATTAGCATAAATTTGAACCAGTAGTGTGGGTACTTTTCCAAACCCTGATTAGCATAAATTTTGACTGATAGGGCTGACCAAAGTGCTACATAAACCCCTAGATTAGCACACTGGAGTGGCTACCTGCTGTCGGGTCCCCTCTCACCCTGAGAGTGTTTTGTCTCTTCTTATTTGAATAAATCTTTCTCCTTTCACTCTTGCCTTCCATTATTATCTATATGTTTCATTCTTCAAGTTCACGAGGAGAGAACCCAGAAAGAAATTGGTGGTGAGCTGCAGGGGTCTGCTGCAACAGTGGAGGGCATAGTTTGCCCTTAAGAGCTGCAGTGTACCATTACCTGCCTTTGCGGACTCTGACCCTGGGAGCTGATACTGGCAGGCATTCCCTCCTGTGGTTAGCTGCTAACACTAAAACAGGCTTTCTTAACTGCAGAGGCCTGCACCTTGTTCAGATCCCACCCACCAGTAGAATCTAGTTTCATCTCAAACTTCAAACTCTGGCCTTACCAGTACCGTCCAGTTTTTTTTTTGTTTTTTTTTGTTTGTTTGTTTTTTTACACTATAGCTCTGTAGTACAATTTGAAGCCAGATATTGTGATGCCACTAGAATTACTTTTTTAGCTTAGAATTGCCTTGGCTATTCTGGGGCTTTTATTCTTCTAAATGAATTCTAGGATTTTTTTTTTAATTCTGTGAAAAATGTCATTGGTATATTGCTGGTGATTGCATTGAATCTCTATACTGATTTTAGTAGTGTGGCCATTTTGACAATATTCTGCCTATCCATGAACATGGGTGGCCTTTCCATCTTCTGAGGTCTTTCTCAGCAGATTCATTATTGGCATATAGGAACTCTATTAATTTTTGTATGTTGATTATTTGTATGGGGTGCTGAGGGTGGAACCCAGTGCCTCACGCACGCTAGGCAAGCGCTCTACCACTGAGCCCCAGCCCCAGCCCCTTACCTGCTATTTTGCTGCATGTGTTTGTTAGCTCTAGCAGTCTTTTGGTGGAGCTTCTATGATCTTCTAAGTATAAGATAATATCTGCAAACAGTCATAATTTGACTTCTTCCTTTCCCAGGTTTATTTATTTTCTTTTCTTGCCTAATTGCTCTGGCTAGACTTTCTAGCACTGTATAAAATAGGCGGTGAGGGTGGATGTCCATGTCTTGTTCTCCAATTACTATGAGGTTGACTTTGGGTTTTTGTATATGGCCTCTATGATGTTGAGGTAAGTAGGTTCCTTTTGTCCGTAGTTTGTCCAGTGTTTTCATCCTGAGTGGGTGCTGAATTTTATCAAAGGCCTTCTCTTCATCTCTTAAGATAGCTAAGTGATTTTTATTCTTAATTCTATTTATGTGATGAATTACATTTATTGATTTGCATATGCTAAACCATCTTTGCATTTCTGGGAGTAAACTTGGTCATGATGTACAATCTTAATGGTAAGTGTTTTATACTTAAGTTCATCAGGGATACTGGTCTTTGGACCAGTATGGGAGGAGAATGAGATAGGCAGAGAGAAAGTTCTCTCTGTTCTCGGGTGTCACAGCTGCTGGTGTCCCTTCAGGTGAAGGAGACGAGACATGTGTGGACTACCAGGTGGGTCTGCCCTGCCTGGTACAGCGCTGCAGTGTTGCGTGGTCTGCATTCCAGACGCAGCAGTCCTGCAGGTGCGCAGTAGTCCACCCCCCCCCCCGCTGGGTGCTGCTCCTACTCAGGGATTTGCCATCACGCTCACTGCTGCTGGGCTTTCTTTTTACTTTGTGCCTTTCCTTTCTTGCTTGCTTTTTTGGTTTTGTTTTGGTGTGGTGTGGTGCTGTAGAGTGAACCAGGGGTTCTTTACCACTGAGCTACAGCCCCAGCCTTTTTTGTTTTATTTTTTTAAATTTTTTTAGTTGTTGATGGATCTTTATTTTATTCATTTATTATTTATATGTGGTGCTGAGGATTGAACCCAGTGCCTCACGCATACTAGGCAAGCGCTCTACCACTGAGCCCCAGCCCCAACCCCTTTTTTGTTTTATTTTGAGACAGGGTCTCACTCAGTCTGGCCTTGAACCTGAGATCCTCCTGCTACAGTCTCCCGAGTCTCTAGGATTACAGGTGTGCACCTGGCCACATTGTGCATCTCTTACCCTGTCCCTTTTCTCCCGGTATTTTACCGTATTTCTCAGGCTTGCAAACAGATTCATATTCTGTATTGAACTCTGTTACAAACCTCGGAGAATCAATCAGTAAAGTATGTTTGAAGAACATGGCATGTTAGAAGTTGACAAGAAATGAGACAGGCCACACGCCCATGATCTCTCTCAGTCTAACATCTGCCAGGCACTGCAGCTCCAATACTGACCCTGAGGGCATCATGGGGGAAAGCTGCAGGACTGAGGAGACACCTCAGGCTTGGGAAGAATCAGATTAGAAACCTGGGCTGCACTGTTGCAAGCGCCAGTATCTGGGAGCAGAGGAGCCCACAAAGATCTGTTCCTGCGGTTGTTACTCTGTTTGGATATTTGTGTTCCCTTGTTCTTTTGATTTTGTGGGTCTTTTTGATTTGTGAGGCAAACAGTTGTGTTAGTTTTTTGTTACTGTGACCAAAATACCTGACAAGAACAACTTCAGAGGAGGAAGAATTATTTTGGCTCGCTGATAAACAGAGGTTTTAGTCCATGGTCTGCTGGCTCTGTTGCTTTGGAACTGAGAGGCAAGGCAGAATATCATAGTGGAGGAAAGCTGCTCAGCTCATGGCATCTGGGAAGCGGAAAGGGAGACCAGGGACAAGATTCAGTCCCCAAGGGGCGTACCTCATGTTGTGTATTTCTCCCAGCCATGCCCCACTTGCCTCCAGTGGGCCTTTAAGAACATCAATCTACCAGAATCCCCTAATGAGGTTAGAGCCCCCCCCAATCCAGTCCTGCCCCAGCCTCACCTTCGGCCATGACTGCACTGTGGACCAAGCCTTTAGATCATGAGTCTTTGTGGGACACTGCAGATCTAAACTTTAATGCTGATCCATTAATTATTTTACCGTTTTTTATTTAAAAAATAGAGATTTCATGGGTAATTGAGCATTATAGAAAACTTAAAAACAGTTTTAGCGTATTTTGACTTGAATGTATCTACATGGAAAAGTAAGCTGAGTGTGGTGGTGCACGCCTATAATCCCAATGGCTCAGCAGGCTGAGACAGGAAGATCGTGAGTTCAGAGCCAGCCTCAGCAACTCAGTGAGGCACCGAGCAACTCAGGGACTAATAAAATACAAAATAGGGCTGGGGATGTGGCTCAGTGGTTAAGTGCCCCTGGGTTCAATTGCTGATACTGAAAAAAATTATGAGTACCTATGTAATCACAGTCCAAGTAAAGAAATAGGTCATTGCTGACATACAAGCACAGGAAATGGCACCATTAACCTAGGTGTGCCTGTCATGTTATCATACTTGGTTGATTTTGCATCTACATGGAAACCTGTCAAAATATACTCTGTACAGAAAAGTGTGCCTGTCATACGCATATAGCCGGTGAGGACTGTTGTGTTTTGTCTTTGCAGTGCTGGAAAAGGAACCCAGGACCTTGTGCATGCTAGGCAAGTTCTCTACCATTGAGCTGTACTCCAGCCCCGTGAATTTTTATAGACATGAGTGCTTACCCATGCAGTCAGAAACCAGATCAAGAAATAGATAATTACCAGGATTCTGCATAGCTTTTTAAAAAATTTATTTATTTATTCTAATTAGGTAACAACAGGTCAGCAGGATGCATTTTGGTTCATCATATGCAAATAGAGCATGACTTTTTATTTCTTTGGTTGTCCACAGCATAGAGTTGTACCGAATGTGCAGTCATGCCTGTACCTAGGGCATTGTCCATCTCCTTCCACCATCATTCCTGCCCCCGTATCCCCACCCTTGACCACAGTTTCCCCATTCTTTTTTAAAAAATTTTTCTTTCCTCTTGTTTTTTATATATATATATATTTTAGTTGTAGATGGATACAATGTCTTTATTTATTTTTATGTGGTGCTGAGGATTGAACCCAGTGCCTTATACATGTGAGGCAGGTGCTCTACCACTGAGCCACAATCCCAGCCCAATTTCCCCATTCTTCCCAAGCCCCCTCCCCAGTTTGAATCAGCATCCACTTACCAGAAAAAGCACTCGGCCTTTGTTATTTTGGAGTTGGCTTACTTTGCTTAGCATATTTTGCAGCTCTATCCATTTACTTGCAAATGCCATAATTTTATTCTTTTTTAATGTTGAGTAGTATTCTACTGTGTGTATAAACACCACAGTTTCTTTATATTTATCTATTAAAGGGCATCTACATTGGTTCCACAGTTGAACTATTGTGAATTGAGCTACTATAAACGTTGAAGTGGCTGCGTCACTGTAGTATGCTGTTTTAAGTCCTTGGGTATAGACCAAGGAGTGGGATAGCTGGGTCAAATGGTGGTTCCATTCCAAATTTCCTGAGGAATCTCCACACTGCTTTCTAGATTGGTTGCACCAATTTGCAATTTGCTGGTTGCATCAGTAATGTATCAGCGTGGCTTTCCCCCACGTCCTCACCAGCAGTAAGAGTAGTTTTGGTTTGCATTTTTCTAATTTCTAGAGATGTTGAACATTTTTTCATGTATTTGTTGATTGATTGTGTATCTTCTGAGAAGTGTCTGTTCAGTTCCTTAGCCCATTTATTTATTGGGTTGTTTGTATTTTGGGTGTTAAGTTTTTGAGTTCTTTATATATCCTGGAGATAAGTGCTCTATCTGATGTGCATGTGGCAAAATTTCCTCCCAGAATGTAGGCTGTCTCTTCACCTCACTGATTGTTTCTTTTGCTGAGAAGAAGCTTTTTAGTTTGAATCCATCCCATTTGTTGATTCCTTTTTTTAAAAAATTTTTTTAGTTACATAATATCTTTATTTTATTTATTTATTTATTTATACGTGGTGGTGCTGAGGATTGAACCCAGTGACTCACGCATGTGAGGCAAGCGCTCTACCACTGAGCCCCAGCCCCAGCCCCCATTTGTTGATTCTTGATTTTATTTCTTGCGCTTTAGGAATCTTGTTAAGGAGGTCGGGGCCTAATCCGACATGATGAAGGGTTGGGCCTACTTTTTCTTCCATTAGGCGCAGGATAATTCCTGATCTAATTCCTAGGTCCTTGATCCACTTTGAGTTGAGTTTCGTGCGTGGTGAGAGATAGGGGTGTAGTTTCATTTTGCTGCATATGGATTTCCAGTTTTCCCAGCACCATTTGTTGAAGAGGGCTATCTTTTCTTCAATGTATGTTTTTGGCGCCTTTATCTAGTCTGAGCTAACTGTATTTATGTGGGTTTGTCTCTGTGTCTTCTATTCTGTACCATTGGTATATGTCTATTTTAATGCCAATACCAGGCTGTTTTTGTTTTTTTTTTTAATATTTTTTTAGTGTCAATGGGTCTTTATTTTTATTTATTTGTATGTGGTGCTGAGAATCGAACCCAGTGCCTCACGCATGCTAGGCAAGCGCTCTACCACTGAGCCACAACCCCAGCCCCCCAGGCTGTGTTTTGTTACTGTAGCTTTGTAGCATAGTTTAAGGTCTGGTATTATGATGCCTCCTGCTTCATTTTTCTTGCTAAGGATTGCTTTGGCTATTCTAGGTCTCTTATTTTTTCAAATGAATTTCAGGATTTTTTTCCTATTTCTATAAGGAATGATGTTGGGATTTTTTTTTTTTTTTTTGGAACTGGGGATTGAACTCAGGAGTACTCACCACAGAGCCACATCCCAGCCCTATTTTGTGTTTTATGTAGAGACAGGGTCTCACTGAGTTGCTTAGTGTTTCACCATTGCTGAGGCTGGCTTTGAACTCACGATTCTCCTCTCTCAGCCTTTCAAAGTGTTGGGATTACAGGTGTGCGCCACCGTGTCTGGCTGACGTTGGGATTTTAATTTGAATCACTTTGAATCTGTGTAGCATTTTGGGTACCATGACCATTTTGACAATATTGATTCTGCCTATCCAAAAGCATGGGAGATCTTTCCATCTTTTAAGGTCTTCTTCAATTTCTTTCTTTAGTGTTTAGTGTAGTTTTTTTTTTTAATATTTTTTTTAGTTGTAGATGGACACAATATCTTTATTTATGTTTATGTGGTGCTGAGGATCAAACTCAGTGCCTCACACATGCAAGGCAAGTGCTCTACCACTGAGCTACAATCCCAGCCCCTGTAGTTTTCATTGTAGAGATCTTTCACATCTTTTGTTAGATTGATTCCCAAGTATTTGATTTTTTTTTTTTTTGAGGCTATTGTGAATGAAGTAGTTTTCCTAATTTCTCTTTCAGAGGACTCATCACTGCTGTATAGAAATTCTTCTGATTTATGGGTATTGATTTTATATCCTGCTACTTTGCTAAATTCATTTATTCTAGAAGTTTTCTGGTGGAATTTTTTGGATCCTCTAAGTATAGAATCATGTCATCAGCAAATAATGATAGTTTGACTTCTTCTTTGCCTATTCGTATCCCTTTAATTTTTTTTTTTTTTTTTGGGAGGTACTGGAAATTGAACTTAGGGGCACTCACCATTGAGCCACATCCCAGCCCTATTTTGTGTTTTATGTAGAGACAGGGTCTCACTGAGTTGCTTAGTGCCTTGCCGTTGCTGAGGCTGGCTTTGAACTCACAATTCTCTTGTCTCAGCCTCCCTAAGTGCTGGGATTACAGGCGTGCACCATCGCACCCAGCTTCGTATCCCTTTAATTTCTTTCATCTGTCTAACTGCTCTGGCTAGAGTTTCAAGGACTATGTTGAATAGAAGTGGTGAAAGAGGCCATCCCTGTTTTGTTCCCATTTTTAGACGGAATGCTTCCAATTTTTCTCCATTTAGGATGATGTTGGTCTTCGGTTTTGCATAGAAAGCTTTTACAATGTTGAGGTATGTTCCTCCTATCCCTAGTTTTTGTAGTGTTTTGAACATGAAGAGGTGCTGTATTCTGTCAAATGTTTTTTTCAGCATCTATTGAGATAATCATTCAGTTCTTGTCTTTTAGTCCATTGATGTGAATTACTTTTATTGATTTCCGTATGTTGAACCAGCCTTGCATACCTGGGATGAAACCCACTTGATCATGTTGCACTGTCTTTTTAATACATTTTCAAATGTGATTTGCCAGAATTTTATTGAGAATTTTTGCATCAGTGTTCATCAGGGATATCGGTATGAAGTTTTCATTCTTTGATGTGTCTTTGTCTGGTTTTGGAATCAGGGTGATACTAGCCTCATAGTTTGGTAGGGTTCCCTCCTTTTCTGTTTCATGGAATAATTTGAGGAGTATTGGTATTAATTCTTTTTTTTAACATTTATTTTTTAGTTGTAGGTAGACAGAATATCTTTATTTTATTTTTATGTAGTGCTGAGGATTGAACCCAGTGCCTTACGCATGCCAGGCGAGCACGCTACCACTGCGCCATAACCCCAGCCCCTGTTGGTATTAATTCTTTTGAAAGTCTTGTAGAACTCGGCTGAGAATCCATTCGGTCCTGGGCTTTTCTTGGTTTTTAAGCTTTTGATGGTGTCTTCTGTTTCCTTGCTTGAAATGGATTTGTTTAAGTTGTATATGTCCTCCTGATTCAGTTTGGGCAGATCATATGCTTCTAGACATTTGTCAATGTTTTTGGGATTTTCTCTTTTACTGGAGTATAGATTTTCAAAATAGTTTCTAATTATCTTCTGTATTTCAATAGTGTCTAACATGATATTTCCTTTTTCATCACGAATTTTAGTAATTTGAGTTTTCTCTTTTCATTAAGGTAGCTAAGGGTTTATCAATTTTATTTATTTTTTCAAAGAACCAGTTTTTTGTTTTGTCAATTTTTTTGAATTGTTTCTTTTGTTTCAATTTCATTGATTTCAGCCCTGACATTAATTATATCCTCTTTTCTACTCTTGGTGTTGATTTGTTTTTCTAGAGCTTCGAGATGTAATGTCAGGTCGTTTATTTGTTGACATTTTCTTCTTTTAGTTAATGAGCTCAATGCAGTGAACTTTCCTCTAACACAGCCTTCATAGTGTCCCAGAGATTTTGGTATGTTGTATCAGAGATCTATCTCATTTACCTCTAAGAACATTTTTATCTCCTCCCTGATGTCTTCCATTATCCATTATATTTTGTCTTCATTACCTAATGTTCTGCCTTCCAAGTGATCTTGTCTGTTGGTGATGCTTTCCAGAGTCTCCTTTTCTTAAAGTAATATTTGGCTCCCTGTATTTGCTCTTATCTCTGTTGGAGTGATCAATTGTTGCCTGTATTTGCCCTCTCGTATTGTTCTGTGCTTCACAGATCATTTAATCATGTACGTTCTGAGCTCCTCCTCTGACATTTCATCTACTGTGCTGTCAGTGGATTCTAGTGCTGTAGCATCTTGGTTGGTTTGGGGCACTTTCTTCCCTTGTTTTTTCATGTGGTTCATGTGTCTCCCTCTCTAGCAGTGCGGATCTGAGGTGTTACAGTTTCTACTCTATAATCTTGTAGTGTCCCTGCAGGTCACCAGTAGCTCACCTCTGGTGTAACCAGGCCTGCAGGGATCTTGGGGATGGTCTTCTCTGGCTGTTGTTTCTAGGTGGAAGCAGGCTGGATGAGGGGCCGCTACACCGTGGGTCTCCTCTTCTGCATGTTGGGCCGAGGTCCTGGATAGCTTTTAAATGTATTTCATGGTTTATAAATGTAGATGTTCATTCTGAGATCATGACACAGGAACACTACTGTCACTTTGGGGATAGGGCTGAGCAATGATGGGCAGGTGGCCTGGCTATGCCAGTCCTCGCTTGAAATCCCACAATGTGACCCTGTATCTATCCTGTTCTGTGGAGATGGCCACTCCTCAGTGCAGTCCTCTTGTTCTTTTTTTTTTTTTTTTTTTTGGTACTGGAGATTGAACTCAGGGGCACTCGACCACTGAGCCACATCCCCAGCCCTATTTTGTGTTTTATGCAGAGACAGGGTCTCACTGAGTCGCTTAGCGCCTCGCCATTGCTGAGGCTGGCTTTGAACTCGCGATTCTCCTGTCTCAGCGGTGGCGCAAGCCTGTAATCCCAGCACTTAGGGAGGCTGAGACAGGAGAATCGCGAGTCCTCTTGTTCTTAATTGGAAACACTGGGGATCAAATGCAAACAAAGGATATGCTCCCGTGGTGTGCATGCTCTGTGGATGTTATGCTGAGTTGCTTGGGGGTGAGATCCTGTTGTGAAAAGCAGAAATAAACACTAGCGGGCCACTTAAGCCACCTGAGGCCCTGTGGCTGCCCACAGGGAGCTGGCAGCTTAGACTTTTTTCCCCCTTGTTACTGTGCACCCTGCTGTGGCCTCTGTCCTGTGTGGACAAGTAGGCAGTATGTTCTGCTGGTCAAGGGTGTCTTATTTATTTACTTACTTACTGGGGTGGGGGGGGTGCTGGGGATTGAGCTCAGGGGTACTTGACCACATCCGCAGCCCCAGCCCTATTCTGTGTTTTATGCAGAGACAGGGTCTCACTGAGTTGCTTAGCACCTCACCATTGCTGAGGCTGGCTTTGAACTCAGGATTCTCCTGTCTCAGCCTCCCAAAGTGCTGGGATTACAGGGATGCACCACTGCGCCCAGCTAAAGGGTGTCTTTCTGCAAAACTTGAGAATGGGAATGGAAGGAACTAATGGTACAGTGGACAGCAGTTGCCCATCTGGGGAATGTGCTCTGTGTGTGTGTGTGTGTGTGTGTGTGTGAGAGAGAGAGAGAGAGAGAGAGAGACTGGGGATTGAACCCAGGGCCTAGGGCATGCTAAGAATACTTTACCACTGAACTATATACCCATTTAAAAAAGTTTTATTTTAGCTGACTGTGTTGGTGCTTGCCTCTAATCCCAGTGACTCTGGAGACTGAGACTAGGCTCAACAACTTAGTGATACTTGTCTCAAAATACAAAATAAAAAGGACTTGGAATGTAGCTCAGTGGTAGAGCTTAACCTGGGTTCAATCCCCAGTACCAAAACATAAAAATTTTATTTTGAAATGAGGCCTTGCCTTGGCCTCCCCAGTGCTGGCATCTGGAAGTAGGACTATGGGCCTTTTCCAGATTCTGTTTTAATTAACATCAAGAGTTCAGTGAGTGTGATCTGAGTCAACCCTCACAATACTAGTACTGTCGTCTCTGCTTTATACAGGAGGAAGCGGAGGCTCAGAGTGGTATCATCCAGGCCTGGGTCCACCCCAGTGAGCCGTGGATCTGAAGCCTGGTTGGCCTGAGTCTAGAGTTGGTGCTCCCTGTGGCACTCAGTCAGACACTTGTTCTAGCAGTTTGCTCTGCTTGAGTGGTGGCCATTACAGGTGCTGGAGAGACTTGGGCCCATGCCTGACTGGCAGAGGCTGGGGGCCTGAGGGCTGCTTCAGGTAGCAGAAACCAGACCTCAGTCCACCCTTGCTTCCATCTTGTTCTCTTCTGATGAGGATGAACTGCAGGTTTATTGAAGAATACTCAAAACATATTTGTATATATGCCCCATTTTGCACCCCAGTTACCTATGTACACAGATGTAACAAGTTTTAACCTATGTCAGTTTTGCCGTTTTGGTGTATCTAACTTGCCAAGGATTCATTTTAACTTCTGGGTCAAATGCAGAATTTATGGCCATGTGCAAATCACTGACCATCACCTCTGATGCACTTGTTTTTTTCTATGAACTTGCTTGGCCTGCATGGTGGTAGAAGAGGTGGAGGTGGTGGTATAGATGATGTCAGTGTGGCCACAGTGGTGAGTGTTTCTGAGATCTGGTCCTCTCCCTGTTGCTGCTTCAATTCAGCTTTGTTTTGTTTATTTATTCATTTATTTGCTGTACTAGGGACTGAACCCAGCCCCTTATTTATTTATTTTTGTGTGGTGCTGAGGATTGAATCCAGTGCCTCACGCATGCAAGGCAAGCCTCTACCACTGAGCCGCAACCCCAGCCCTGCAGACTTTTTTTTTTTTTAATTTTTTTTAAGTTGTTGATTGACCTTTATTTATTCATTTATTTATATGCGGTGCTGCAGATCGAACCCAGTGCCTCCCACATGCGAGGCAAGCGCTCTACCACTGAGCCACAAACCCAGCCCCCTGCAGACTTTTTAAAAAATTTTTTTGTAGATGGACACAATGTCTTTATTTTATTGCTCTGTATGTGGTGCTGAGGATCGAACCCAGGGCCTCACGCATGCGAGGCAAGCGCTCTACCGCTGAGCCACAATCCCAGCCCCTGCAGACTTATTTTTAAAGAGCAGTATGATACTAAGTTTTTCAGGCCTACACTACTTATTGTCCCATTTGGCTGATATCACTGGTGTCTCAAGAAATACCTCACTTGTGGTTGTGCTCATTAAGAGATGTATAAACATGGTTTGCTTTGAAGTGGGGAGGTGTGTGTTCTCGCCTGCAGTGCCTATGAGATGCTCAGGGACTCTGGTGGATAGCAGACAGGCACTGACCATTGACCTTTCTTTTCCAGGTGCACATTCAGGTTTCCGAGCACAAACATCAAGATAACGTTCACGGCCCTGTCCAGCGAAAAAAGGGAGAAGCAGGAGGCTCCTGAGTCCCCGGTGAAGCCTGTGCAGCCGCATATCTCGCCCCTGACCATCAACATTCCAGACACCATGGCCCACCTCATCAGTCCCCTCCCTTCCCCCACGGGCACCATCAGGTAGGGCAGGAACAGGTGCGTGTGGGTTCTTAGTCCTGGCACCGCTCCCAGCATGACGTCTCCCTTCCCTGCAGCTGACTTAGGCAGAGAAGGATATTCTGAGGTTGTAAACGTAGCTGGGTTTTAGGAGACTGCTTTCAGTTTCTGCATTATAAAGTGCAATTCCCACGTATTCCTTGTTACTTATGGATTCTTTTTTTTTTTTTAATGTTTATTTTTTAGTTGTAGGTGACAGAATATCTTTATTTTATTTTTATGTGGTGCTGAGGATCGAACCCAGTGCCTTATGCGTGCTAGGCGAGCACGCTACCACTGCGCCATAATCCTAGCCCCTGGATTCTTTTTAATGGAGTCTAAATTTATGATTTACGATTTTTGATACTGGTCTGAATTCAAGGTAGGTTTTAATCTGAATTTTCAGTTTCTCAGTTTGTTACGGTTTTGTGTAAATTCTGAAAGCTTGTGCTTTGATTTGGCTGTGTTGAGGTGACCATGTATTCATTGTGATGTTCTGAGAGGTTGGGCCCCTCAGAAGCAGAGGATGGGTGCTCCAAGCACGGCCACGCTGTCTTCCACAAGCAGAGCCTGTGATTAGTAAACTGCTGGTAGTTTCATGCAGAGGAGGCTGACACAAGATGGGGAGCAGCCTCAACTGGAGACTGTCTTTGTGCTGCTCTTGGAACATTTAGGTTGCAGCACATCCTATGGGTGCAGACCAGGTCAGCCTGCTACATTCTGGTTCTCAAGCGAAGTGGAAGCCAGGCAGTTTGGGAGGATCAAAAGTTCAAGGCCAGCCTCAGCAGCTTAGAGAGACCTTGTCTCAAAATAAAATTAAAAGCACCCCTAGGTTCAGTCCCCAGGAGGGGAAGGAAAGAAGGAAACAAAAAAAGACAATTACATATCTGGTAAGAGGTTAAGATCCATAATAATATGAAAAACTCATAATTCCACAACAAAAAGTCAAATAACTCAGGTGAAAAGTTGGCCAAAGGATTTCTCAAGAAGACACACTGGTGCCAGTGAGTGCATCAGAAGACACTCAGCACCACTTATCAGCAGATGTGCAAGTCACAGCTGTGGCCAGAACCCTGTGCCCAGCCACCATCCAGGGGCAGCACTGTGGGCCTTAGGCCTTCCTCACTACTGACTCCTCCGGGCTGCTTGGCTGAGGACACTGCCTTCTCTTCCCACCTTGCGGAATCTGTCCATGACCAAAGGGCCTAAGTGAAAACTGTCGCAGGTGGGCCGGAGCCAGCGAACCTGCTGTCGGGCGCTCACCGAGCAGTGTGAGGAAGCAGGAGGCCACTTGTGCCTGCATCAGCTACGGCTCTAGCAGCGGCAGTGGTGCTGAGGGCCACAGGCTGCAGGTGATGGCAAGTTGGCAGGCAGCCTTGGGTCTGGAGCCTGTCCTGCGTGGATCCCTCGGTCCCTCCCACTGTCGTCCTTCCCCTGCTGGTCCCTGCACATCCTGCACACGTGCACTTCATCAGCGAGGCGTGCGGTGGCTTGTGGAGGATGAGCCTGCCTCTCTAGCACGTACCTGCACTCCTAAAAGGGCTCGGCTTCAGACTGTGCAGTGTAGATGCCAGGGTGCACCTGTCCATTCCTCTCCCTCGCCAGACCTTGAAGGGCTATTCCTGACATTCAGTAAAGAGTATTTAACGGGATCCAGGCGTGGTGGCCACACCTGTAATCCCAGCACTTAGGGAGGCTGAGGCAGGAGGATCCTGAGTTCAAAGCCATCCTCAGCAATGGCGAGGCGCCAAGCAACTCAGTGAGACCCTGTCTCTACATAAAACACAAAATAGGGCTGGGATGTGGCTCAGTGGTCAAGTGCCCCTGAGTTCAATCCCTGGTACACCCAAATAAATAAATAAATAAAAGAATATTTAAAGCATAGGCATATGCGCTAGGCAGGCACAGAACTTTCAGGTGCCACCAAAGTGTGGCAGTGAGGCCTTCCTCGTTCCTTCTCTTCCCTCCTTTCCGCCTCCCGGCTTCCTTTTCTAGTGTTTCTCAAAGCTAGTGTTAGGTTTCTTGATTCATTTTTTCCCAGAAATCTATATACTTATGGTGTTTGTCTGTTTCCTCAGATGCCTCTATAGCTGAGGGGTTTTGAGGAGAGCTGTCTTGGATCGTGCCATCTTAGCGCATTCTCTTCACGTAGTGTGAGTGGCGACTGCAGAGTGAGCATGGCCCAAAGGCACTGGTGCTCAGCCTGTCCCAGTTCACGGGGCCTGTAGTCAGCACGGAGCCCAGGCCTGGGTCCCACCAGCCCACCTTATGGGGAAAGTGCCATGTATTCTTGCTGGTCAACCATGTCCTGGGGTAGCTGGGCTGTGGCCCATTCTTCAAGGTATCCTCTGCAGACTCCCATGCCCTCCTGGTGTCCCTTGTTGGACCCCACTCCATGCACTCTGTGTCCCTGGACCCACCATGTATCATTTGGGTTCTTGGTGAGTTCTGGAAGAACTTGTTTCCTCACTGGTGAAGAGTGGGGCCGCTGCCCCAGAGAATTTATCTTAGAGCTTCATGGGATGACAATTCAGAATATCCATATTGCTTCTTTGGTGATTTTTTGGGGGGTGGGTACTGGGGATTGAACTCAGGGGCACTCGACCACTGAGCCACACCCCAGCCCCATCTTTTTCATTTTTTTATTTCCATTTAGAGTCTCACTAAATTGCCCAAGCTGGCCTCAAATTTGTGATTCCTGCCTCACCCTCTTGAGTCTGTGGAATTACAGGTATACACCTCTACAGGCAGTTTTTTAATTTTTTTTTTGGTACTGGAGATTGAACTCAGGGGCACTGGACCACTGAGCCACATCCCCAGCCCTATTTTGTGTTTTATGTAGAGACAGGGTCTCACTGAGTTGCTTGGCGCCTCGCTGTTGCTGAGGCTGGCTTTGAACTTGCGATCCTCCTGCCTCAGTCTCCCAGAGTGCTGGGATTAAGGCATGTGCCACCGTTCCTGGCTTGAGTAATCTTAAATTGCATAGAGTTGTTGATTTTGTTCTTCTATAAGAAATACAGAGATTTCTCTCAATTCTCAAAATTTTTGTGTTTTCTTTCCCTGACCTCAGAGCCAATTATCAAAGTATAGCATATGTGCTCTGTATTAGGCTAAAGGAACCTTTCTCTTCCACAGTGCTGCAAACTCCTGCCCATCCAGCCCCCGGGGAGCCGGGTCTTCAGGGTACAAAATGGGCCGTGTTATACCATCTGACCTCAGCTTGATGGCTGACAGCTCACAGCCAGAAAATGAAAAGGAAGCTTCAGGTGGAGACAGTCCAAAGGTAAATGTCTTGTAGCTGGCCTTGCAGCAGGGACCGGGGGGGCACGTGTACCACTGTTCTGTGTGCGGCTCAGGCTGCAGTGGTGCAGGCATCTGTCAGTTGGGGCTGGTTCTATAAGCGTGTTTCAGTGTTGGCTAAGTCTCCATCAGGGCCATCTGAGGTGCTCCTGGTTCTCTAGGAGGCGGGTGCCATTCCATCTGGGGCGGGTGCACAGACATCCTGGGAGGGTGCGTCTACACCCATGTGGACAAGGCAGTTGATGACCACACTGTAGCCCTGTGGGTTTTTATCCTTCAGGGACTTAGCTGAAGGAAGGAGAGTCAGTACAAAACAGAAAACTGAAATCATGATGAGTTTCCCACGGGGACAGTGGTCTAAGATCTGGTCAGAGGCACATGGGTGTTTACCAGTGAGGACGTGCCTTTGGTGTAGAGCTAGGTGAAGAGCCCAGCGAAGACTGCATGGTGGGGCTCCGCTCACGGGTCTGCAGGGTATGCCATGTTTGTGTGCAAGGACGTGGCGCGACCCGGGGCGGGAATGAGCCGCAGCTGTGCACCCCACAAGCCCAGACAGTAGTGGGGTGCTGAGGAAGCCAGCGGTCCGAGCTTTTCCACCTCACATGGCTGTCCTAGTGCTCACTCTACAGAATTTGTTTAACTGATGTGTGTGTGTGTTGTGAACTTTTCTGTGTTGGATATTTTCAATAAAAGTGGTGAAAAATGTGTGTAAGAAACTGTCAGGGAAACACAGCAACATAAGTAGTGACAGGCTTCACCCTGTGTTCTCAGCTGAGGGTCCTCACTACCTGGCTCCTCTCCTGAAGCCCAGCGCGCTCCCGTGGGAGGTCAGGCAGAGCCTGGCGAGGCTTGAGTGCTCAGGCAGTGTTAGCCAACAGAAGTGGGACGTGGGGGGCTTTTGGATGTTGGGGTTTCGGGTGGTTTTTCTGTTTGGAGAATGACAGCAAGAACCCTGGTGCCCACCACAGCCCCAGGACTCAGCCTGCCCTTTTAAGACACCAGGTCCTGGCTAAGGCCTGTATTTGTCCCAAAACAGTGTCAGTTTTAAACCTGGTATAAGAAGTACCACTTTGAATGTATTCTTTCACAGACTTTTTTTATTTTTAACCTGCTTTGCTGTTTGCCGTGCTGGCGTGTGCGTTTTCCAAAAGTTCACACAGAGCCTGGGAACTTTCCCCTTAACTTGTGCTGCTGCAGGTAGAATTTTGAGTTGTCAAGTGACAAGGAGCCACCAGGGCCCTGAGAGACCCGGGAGCAGGGATGCAGTATCTGCCTGGGCTGCCTCAGACCTGGGGTTGGAACCTGCCTCTGGGTCCTTAGTGCTCACCATGGGTGACATGTCCTGTGTGGGGCTGCAACGTCCTGTGCAGCTGGCTGGCTGGTGTGTGTTGGGCAGTCTGCCCTGAGCACTTGGTGCCTCCTGCCAGGGTGGGCGCCGGGGGCCTCCCTTTGCTCTGCTGCTCCCATCCCACTGGCTCGCTCTTTGCAGCAGAGTTCAAGGCTCATCCCACTGAGCATGAGCAGCTTTGCTTTGTTTTACTGGTTTTGGTTTGTTTTTGCCATTTGAAAAGAGTGAAAGTGGTGTGTGTGAGTGATTTTAATCTTTTTATACCACTCTGTACCTTTCCGTTTCTTCCCTACAGGTTTTTAAATGTAATTTTTATAATAGGAAAAACTGAAAATTGTCAAAGGAACACTTACAAAGGAAAATTCTAAATCTTAGTAAAAAAATCATGCTTATTTTAATACTCTCTCTTTCTCATACAGGATGATTCAAAGCCACCTTATTCCTATGCACAATTAATTGTACAAGCGATTACAATGGCCCCTGATAAACAACTCACCCTAAATGGAATTTATACACACATCACTAAAAATTACCCATACTACAGGACTGCGGACAAGGGCTGGCAGGTACGTCACTTCAGCTTGTGAGTGAGGTGTCGGTGCCACATCTGCAGGTGCTGGCTGACAGCAGGGGGAGTTAGCTGGTATGGGGGCTTGTGTGCGTGCAGGGCTGAGAGGCTGCGGCTGCACAGGGGCTCCAGTGGTTCTGGGAAGTCAGGCCCATGGCTGATACTGGCTTGGAAATGCCTGTGTCTCGACGGGATGCCTGAGGTCTGGGCTGTCTGGATGTTGCCCTTGGTCCTGTGCAGTTCACCTTGGGTATCTGAAACGGGGTTTGGAAATCGCGCCCGTCCTTTGCTTTGGTACTCTGCTGCCTTCCTTGCCTACTTGTGCTGAAATACAGCAGCTGTAAAGTGCACAGAGACAGTTTCCAGACTGTTGAACAAGAGAATCTTTTCTTCTAAAAACATCTCCAATTGGCTGGTACATAAAACCGATGAATGTAGTGGGCACGGTTACCACATCCATGATACCAGTGACTCGGGAGGCTGAAGCAGGACAAGTTCAAGTCCAGCCTCAGCAACTTGGACCTTATTTTAAAAATTAAAAAGGGCTGGGGTTGTGTCTCAGTGGTCGAGCACCCCTGGTTTCAATCCCCTATATTGAAAAAATAATAATAATAAAAGAAGGAATGTGTGCTTGTAATTTTTAAATTCATCAAATAACCAGGAATAACTACAGAATTCCTTTGAGGCTTTGGTTTGGTGAGTAAACGTCTCTTAACTAAAATGCTGTTGAACCCTAACCCCAGTTGAGTGATTGGGTCAGGGAGAGGGTGCCTGCTGTCAATTGAAGGGTGGAGGTGTAAACATGTCACACTTTAAAAGATAATAATATATGAGCCACATCCTGGACGTTTCCTTCTGCATTGGGCTCAGGGTCTTTGGTCATGGGTGGTACACAGTGAGACCCAGCATCCCCTCTCCCTGTCCATGCAAGGAAAGGTTTCTCAATGGACAGGAAACACTGGGTTTGGAGAATAGTTCCATGTCGGGGCTCTTAACATTCTATAATAAATTCCAGCCATATTTGCCATATTTTAATCTATGAGGGAACCTGTGTTTAAAACAAAATATAATAAAAAGAACAAAACAATTTAGATGCATGTTCTGGTGACTATGGCTTTGTCAAGGAAAGAAACTCCCCATGGAACACAGCTCAGGGTGCTGTGTGTGTAAAGTGCCCTTAGGGTTACATGCAGATTTTACATGCAAAATGCTGATGATTTGAAATACTGGTTCTTGGGGCTTTGTGGAAACAAGTATTTCTGAAAAGGTTGAGGAGACTTTCCTGTGTCTGTGCTTCTGTGTGTTTTTCCAACATACTGGGATTTGTGAGCTCCGGAGCGTCCTAAGTTTTTCTTGCTAATGAGGAAGGGTGGTGCCTGAGTCAGGAGGGGCCTCCTGGGGAGCCAGGCTCTTGGGGACGGCAGCCTGGACCAGGGCATTTCAGCCCGGATATGCACACCCTCTTTTGAGCCACTGTTAGCACGGGTTTCTATTGAGACACTTTCTTTTCTGCCTAGACCACAGCCTGAAAGGCTGGCCATGTCTCTCACCTGAGTGAGGCTGCGCTGGGCCGACGACGTGCAGGACTGCCTGGTTTAGACCCCTGGGTTTTCCTGTCCTCAGTGTTGGGAGCCTGACCCGTGTGCTTTTCATCCTGAGACCTCATGCTGCCCTTGCCAAGGCAGCCGTGCTCACTGCCTCACGTGTCAGGCCTCGTCCTTGCTTCCTCCCTCCTGGCTTAAGTCAGAAGGCTTCCTATTTTCCAGCTCTGTTTTTCTTGTCTTTTTGAGAAGGGTGCTCCCGAAGTTACCCAGCTGGCTTCTGACTTGCGCTTCTCCTACCTCAGTCTGTGAATAGCCGGGGTTACAGTCATGCACCACCATGCCCTTTTCTTTTGAGAGAAAAATAAAAACTGTCAACATAAAAGTCCATTTTTAAAACGTGTATCTCCTGCTTGTATCCTGCTCTCTGCAGTGAAAACAGGGGCCGCTTCTCTGAGCTCCAGGCCAGGAAGGTGCCTGGCACCTGTCCCCAAGAGGACGTGTTTGAATGCTTCCCGTGCCCATCTCGAGCCCTCAGTGGGGTCCGTGACTGCCTCTTAGTCCTAGTTTGAGGATTTAATGGGTCTGCCCTTGGTTAGTCTGCAGAGGAAATTCCTGGATAAAATAAGATGGTTTGAGGGCTTGAGGCTGTGGCTCAGTGGCAGAGCGCTTGCCTCGCACATGTGAGGCACTGGGTTCGATCCTCAGCACCACATAAAAAAATAAGTAAACAAAATAAAGACACTGTGTCCATGTATAACTAAAAAATATTAAAAAAAAAAAAAAAAAAAAGATGGTAGCTCCATCTGGAAGGTGGCATATTTATTGTGGTTGTATCTTTCTGCCAAAATGACATCTTATGATTTTATCATTGTGAAAAGTTGGAAGAGACTGGACTCTCCTCTTCTGAAGGGACCAGAACTGATGGGGGGCGTGCTGTGTGCCCCCTCAGCCCTGATCTGGAAGCATTCCCACACCGTGACATGCGCACATCTCTGCAGGGGCTTCTCATGCCCGGTGCGCACGGCCACAGGCTCTGAGCTGGTGGGACTGAACCGGCAGGGAGGGTGGCACATGTGGAGCACCCGCTGAGGAGCGGGAGCCCGGGCTTGGGGTGGGTCTTTGCTAGCAGCTTGTCAGGAGAGGCTCTGGGCAAGGAGACTTGCTCAGTATTACAGGTCTTCTCCACATTCAGCTTTTAAAAGTGTCAAGCCACCTTTTCTCTGAAAACTGACGTTTAGATCGTCAAGGTCCAGTGCTGGGTTCACACAGCAGTGGGAAGGAGGAGCACCCATCCTGGTCACCCTGGCAGCGGGTGCTCTTCGGTTTGTGTCTGCTTAGACATGTCCTGTTTACTTCTTCCCATTTTCCAGAGTCTCGTAGGCTGGGAATCACAGGTGACCCTTTGTAGACTGGCATCTTTTGCCCGTGGACTATTGGTCAGGGGGTGCTGGCTGGTTCTGTTAAGTGGTCAGAAGAGTTGCAGCTCCTGACTCCAGGAGCTTGCTGTGCCCCGCTAAGTGCCATGGGTGGTAACAGAGCTGCCTCACCTCTGCCATGTCCTGACCCTGCTCCCCTGGGTAGAGAGCCTGGCTCTGAAGCCACATTCCCACTGTGCCGCCATGTTCCCTAGGTCAGTGCAGGGCATCTTCTCCTCACACACCCCATGTTCCCTGCCTGGGCAGTAGGTGCTGGCGGGTGAGAGGGGGCTGGGAACCTGCAGGGCACTTATAAGTCTTCTCCTTTGTACACCTCTCGTCCGGAATGCTTGGGGCCAGAGTGTTTCATATTTCAGGCTTTTTTGGTCTGGAGATATTTGAATATAGACTACAAGATCTCCTGGGGAAAGGGGCCGAGTCCACACAGACAGTTCATCACATTTCATCCACACCTATGCACGCGGCCCAAAGTGAAGCTGTGCAGTACTTCTGGAGCACCTGTCTGGCTGTAGCACAGCACCTGGCCCAATGTGGGGTGTCGCTTGTAGGGCGTCATGCTGGTGCTCAGAGCCTCACGTTCTGGAGCATTTTGGGTTCTGGATTTTGGTGGTGGGGTGCCTGAGTCTGGCTAGCTGCAGCTTTTGCTGGTGTTGCTTCTTTTGGTCCACAGTCTGTCCTGCTGGTTGCAAGAGGGCTGACGTGTTGGGCGAAGGGCTGGCTTCTCTGTCTTTGGATGCTGAAGAAAGACATTTGGCATTCAGGGGCGTTGAGAGAAAGCGGGTCACCAGCGGCACCTGTTGGCAAACGCCACTGTGCGCTGTCCTTGGACGTTCAGATGCACTGCCAGCTGTGCACTGTGGCCCACGCCTGTCATCCCAGCTGCTCAGGAGGCTGAGGCAGAAGGATTGGGAGTTCAAAGCCAGGCTCAGCAACTCAACGAGGCCCTGTCTCAAAATAAAAAATAAAAAGGGCTGGGCATGTGGCTGGCTCAGTGGTTGAGTGCCCCTGGGATCAGTCCATACAATCCCCTCCCCCAAATAAATGTACTAAGTCTCAACAAATCCACATATGTATACACGATCACACCAGTCAGACGCCCGCCTTGCCCCTTTGTGCTGCCCGTGAGAAAACTCAGATCCACGGGGGCCAGAGCCTTAATTCCAGCCTGTGACCAGTTCGTATTTTGAACAGTCCCTGGGATTGGTTGTGCAGTAATATTTGACATGTGTTTGCTTTCTTAGCTGCCTTTGACAAATCAGAATTTCAGGCCATGGTTAGCAGTTCTAGTATGAGATTAATTGGGGGGATTTAGAAATGATTTTTAGATAGCCCCAAATTTTATTTGGAGTTATTACCGCTTTGAAAATTTAAGTTTAAAATCTAGTGGGCAGTGTAAATGCATGGAATGTTTATTGATCTGTGACTTTGATCCAGTTTTGGCCTCTGGTGTTCCTGGGCCAGGCCACAATGGGGAACTTCCCTTAGAGTCCCCCTTGGTAGACTGTGGCTGGGACCTGTTGAAGTAGAAGGATAGACTCGAGTTGAGGGGATTCTTTTCTGTGCATCTGTGTCAATACTGTGCTGTGGCCGTACTTTATAAACAGACCCAAGTGTCTGTTCCTGGAAAAGTGGCAGCAGTGGCAGTGCCGGGCTGTTGTCAGCTTGCTGAAGACCCTGTGCCAGATCAGTGCACTTAACAAGGCAGGGCAGATTCTGCCAGCTGACTGGCAGTGTGTGAAGGAGTGCCTCGTGTCTGTGTCTCTGAATGAGGAAAGCCAGCAGTGAGGTCTTGGCTCTGCCTGGAAGAGGCTGGGTGGTGGCAGCAGTGTGCCTTGGTGTCCCAGCTTGGGAGTTGGAGGAAACGGCACCGCTCTGCTGCAGGCCTCACCCTGCCCTGTTGCCCACCTGCCTGCGTGTGGCTCAGGAGCTTCATGAGTGGTGTCCCCTCCCTCTGAAGGGGTCATGCCCAGGGCCACTTGTGCACTGAGCATTGCTCACAGGGAGGGCTGCTTCCTTCCAACACAATACTGTCTTTGAATTTCACTCTCGCCCTGTAGGAACTGCTCATCCAGGTTTCTGCTTTGCAGGGCACTAAAACTAGGGCACATTTTTATTTCTCAGCAAAGAATTATATGAATTCTACGTATTTTTTTATGTTTCATAGAATTCAATTCGCCACAATCTCTCTCTGAACCGTTATTTCATCAAAGTCCCGCGTTCCCAGGAAGAACCAGGCAAAGGCTCCTTCTGGAGGATAGACCCAGCCTCTGAGAGCAAATTGATAGAGCAGGCTTTTAGGAAAAGACGGCCTAGGGGCGTGCCTTGCTTTAGAACCCCTCTGGGACCGCTCTCCTCTAGGTAAGGAAAAAGGAACCTCAGGACCTCACCTGTGGTCTTGAACTCCTTCGGTGGACTGGTAATGCCCCTTTCTGATCACGAAGGGACTGCCAGGCACATTTTGATTAAATGCTGGGATGGGGATTTGGAAAAGTGGTGGATGCTCCCATGTGCTCTGTTCCCAGTGGCCAGAAACACTTGAGACCCTAAAGTCTTGAGCTCCTCCCTGCAGTGCTGCGCTTCCTCAGGCTCCTGCTCCTCGTCACTGAGGCAGCGGGCTCGTGGTGGCCTTCCTTTCCTTTGGCATGTGAACAGTTCTCTAAAGCTACCTTTTAGCTGCTTCAACTCAAGATTGTTTATTTGCCTGATTTTAAAATCATCCATTTTTAGCTTCATTAATATTCTTGTTTTAAACCCCCCTACCCCCCCAAAAAAAACCCACCATATGAAGTTTAAGTCTTACAGCCCTCAGCCTTCCCACTGCCTGCTCCTGCTGTCTGCCTGCACAGGAGCTGCTTCAGAGGGCAGCAGCTCTGGGCCCAGGGTGATGCTGCCCAGGTGCCCGAGACTCACGGAGCTGCGGTCTGTGGGCAGAAGACAAAGGACACCCTTTTACAGAGTGAACTTATTGAGACAACAAGCCTCTCCTTAAGGAATCACTGTAAAGGCCGCTGTCTTCTTTTGGTGACTCAGGAGCGCCCCGGCCTCTCCCAACCACGCAGGAGTGCTGTCTGCTCACTCCAGTGGTGCCCAGACCCCCGAGAGCCTGTCACGGGAAGGATCGCCAGCCCCCCTGGAGCCTGAGCCCAGCACCTCACAGCCCAAACTCGCTGTCATCCAGGAGGCCCGGTTTGCCCAGAGCGCACCAGGTGAGTGCACTGGGAAGAAGGGTGGCCAGACGCCTGGGCCAGCAGAGAGGCCGTGTGCCTTCTGCTCAGCACCTGAGTGTCAGGCTGTAGGCTTTGACACACTGAAAGCACTGGAGTGTTCTGAATAGCCAGTGGAGGCTCTTGGGATGACACTGTGCAGGTGCATGAACTGACAATGTGGAAGCCTCCTGTCACCCAGCGAGGTGCCTTGTCATTGAGAACGCACAAGATGTTCCCCTCTCACCAAATACACCCCGTAGATGGGACGCACTAGAGACTGACTGGAAGCAGACACGTGCCCGCTGAGTAGGTGGTCACTGCAGTTGACTTACAATGTCCTGTGTGCCCTGGTGAATTAGAAAGGCACGTATAACAGTGCGCTGGCTGGGAAGCCTTTCCACCAGGTGGGTCCAGCCACGCGGGCCTGGAGGATACACCTTCCTTCCCGCCTGTCTGTAGCACCTCTCCTCTGTGTGTCCAAGACCCCCAGCCAAAAAGGGCGGATGGTTGGGGCAGAGGCTTTATGACAACCTGAGTCAGCTGCGGAATGTCCTGCCTCCCGCCAGGTGAGCCGGGAGACCTAGGTGAGTGTGGCACCTGTGGCCTGGCCCTCACTCCATGTCCACATTCTCCGGGGAAAGAACTGTGTGGAGAGGGTTATCAGGAGTCGTAATAGAGCCAGTTGCAGTTTAGCAACTGGATGTAGGGATTAAATGTCCCTCTTATGAGACCACACTTTCCTTCCAAGGTGAACTGGGGCCTCGTCTGGTACTTGCAGGCCCTGCCAGCCTCAGCCCTGCCTCTGCCTCCGTCCACAGGCTCGCCCCTCTCTGGCCAGCCCGTCTTAATCACCGTCCAGCGGCAGCTACCCCCTGCAGTCAAGCCTGTCACCTACACTGTTGCAACCCCAGTGACCACCTCCACCTCCCAGCCGCCCGTCGTGCAGACGGTCCATGTAGTCCACCAGATACCAGCAGTGTCCGTCACCAGCGTGGCTGGACTAGCCCCAGCAAACACATACACAGTTGCTGGCCCAGCCGTGGTCACTCAGGCGGCAGTCCTGGCCCCTCCTAAGGCAGAACCACAAGAGAACGGAGACCACAGGGAAGTCAGAGGTGAGCACGGGAAGGGCGGTGCCACACCGTGGTGGCTGGTGGCAGCGTGGTGTGAAAGACGTTTCTGATTTCTTGATTTAAACAGGCAAGACTTTTATCAGCACTTCAGTAATACTAGTGGCTATTATCTCTCCTTTTTTTTTTCTTTTAATTTCAGTGAAAGTGGAGCCCGTTCCTGCGATCAGCCACGCCGCACTGGGTGCCGCCAGCCGGATCATTCAGACGTCACAGGCCACCCCAGTCCAGACGGTCACCATAGTGCAGCAGGCCCCTCTTGGTCAACACCAGCTTCCAATCAAAACTGTAACACAGAACGGGGCCCACGTGGTGCCGGTGCCCGCTGCGGTGCATGGCCAGGTGAACAGTGGTAAGAAGTGCCTGCTGTGTGTCCTTCCCTGGGCCTCCTCCCGGTCCTCCTGAGAGAGGAGGCAGGCAGTGTCCTGGTGCTGTTGGAGTGCGGAGCACAGAGGAGAGCAGGCTGCTGAGGCTAGGCTGTCGTGGGCTCCTGCGCAGGGCCTGTCGGGGATGCGGAGGAGCTCCTCGGCCCTCCACACAGAAGGGCTCCTTCCTGCCTTCGCAGGTGCTTGTGCCACTTGGGCGTGACTTGAAACTTGGGTGGGGGGACATGGTGTCTAAATTCCCTGTGCTGTGCCCTGGCTCATGTGCTGAGTGGCGTCCTGCGCATGGAGCACTATGTTGCTTCAAAATGGTGGAAGCAGAGAGTCCTGCTTTTGCGACCTCTTTGCTCTGAGAGCCCTTTGGAGGCCCACAGGCGTGGAGGCCTCAGAACCCTCGGGAGCACCAGGCTGCCTGCCCTGCCGTTGAGGCCGCTCAGGAGCAGGGTCCTTGGGGCTGATGCTCACAGAGGTGTTTCAGGGCTGGGGCGCAGCTCAGTGGCACAGCGCTTACCTGGCGTGTGTGACCTTGGATTCCGTCACTAGCTCTGCACACCAAACCAAAGGCATTTCAGCAGTGGGGAGCACTCACTCTCTTGCATGGGCACATGTGGCACCTTGGTGTCATGCTGGGACATGCGAGCTCCCCGCACCTGAAGCAGTAGTCCTGAGTCATAGACGGGCACCTGCACTTACCTCTCTTGTGATTCAGAATGGTGCCTTTTCGGGGAAAACTGGACAACCTGAGCATTCTCCATCTGTGGACACTGCCTACTCCCCTACGCCCACATCTCTTGCTCCAGCCACGTGCTTCCTTCTGAAAAGCTGAGGACACCTGTGGCTTGACATGGCAGACCTGGTGGCCCCTCTGCAAGCAGCCAGAAGTGGATTGAAGTGGAGGGGGTCAATCTGCCCTGGGTTTTGTTGTCCTTCCCAGCTGTGGGACAAGGGCATGCCTCTGGTTCCCAGTCACCATGCCAGCAAGGTTGCTGTAGGCTCTGTGCAGCCCGGGGCATGGCTAGGCAGAGTGGCTGTGCCCAGGAAAACGCATTTCCCGGGTGCTAGGTCCTCCCAGTGGCAGGGAGCAGCTCCAAAGCTGCTACTCGACCACTGAGCCACCTCCCCAGCCCTATTTTATGTAGAGACAGGGTCTCACTGAGTTGCTTAGCGCCTCGCCGTTGCTGAGGCTGGCTTTGAACTCGCGATTCTCCTGCCTCAGCCTCCCTAAGTGCTGGGGTTACAGGTGTGCGCCACCACGTCCAGCTTTTTCCTCTCATTTCTTGTGTTTGTGTCATATCTCTGAAACCACTGCCAGTTTTGGGGACGTGAAGATTTCCTTGGCTGCACAGCCCAAGGTGTAGAGGCAGACGTGGAGATACGGAGAAGGGAGAGGCAGGCCCAGGTTTCTAGTGGCACCTTTCCCAGTGACTTGGGAGCCGAGGAAGGAGGAGAACACGTTCCAGGCCAGCCTGGGCAATAGAGCCAGTACCCTGCCTCAAAATGAAAATTTTAAGACACAGGCTAGAATGTGACTCGGTGATAGAGCACCCCTGAGGTCAGTCCCAGCATGCCCTACCACCAGTGATTGTGCTTTCTCCTGGGTGGTGTGTGCTGGCTTCCTTTAGGCCTGGGGTGCCCTTTGCCCCGGCTTTGTCTCCCGCTGTGCCTGTGCCTCGGCAGGACGGCAGCTTGTGGGAAATAGCCAGAGACGTATGCCTGGTTTCTCCCGATTTCCTTGATCTTTATGTCACCTTGGTACTGATGCCACAGGTTTGATTACTATAGCTTTGTAGTAGAAATTTTAAAATTGGGTAGTGAGACTTCTCCACCTTTGTCCTCTTTTTCCAAGACCGCGTAGGCTATTCTGGGTGCCTTGCAATTCCATGTAAATTTTAGGATTATGATTCCACTTCTGCAAAAAATGCTGTCGGGCCGCACAGTGATGGGCCACCACCCTCCTGCTGTCACCACTTGTGCAGGCCCGTAATCCCACGACTCAGAGGCTGCCAGGATGGTTGCAAGTCAAGGGCAGCCTCAGCAATTTAGGCCCTGTTTCAAAATTTAAAAACAACAACAAAAATAAACAAAACAGAAAAACGGGGGTGCTACAGATGATTGAGCCCAGGGGTGCTTCACCTCTGAGTTATATCTTTAGCCTTTTTAATTTTGAGACAGGGTCTCACTCAGTCACTGAAGCTGGCCTCAAACTTGATCCTCCTGCCTCAGCCTCCTGAGTTGCTGAGATTATAGGCATGCTTTGCCGTGCCTGGCTTCATAATAATTTAAAGGGGAGGAGGGGTTTTGGGGTGTAGCTCAAAAAAATCTTTTTGGTTCTGATAGGGGTTGCGTTAATTCTGTCTTGTTGAGTATCATCACCTTGCAGTGTTAACATGTCTTTTAATGTGTAGCTGTGGGGTGTCTGTGATTATTTCAGCAGTCCTGTTTTGTGGTTTTCAGAGTATAAATCTTGCACCTCCTTGGTTAAATTTCTTGCTAAATATTTTGTTTTTCCTGTTTTTCTATATGGAATTGTTTTATTTCCTTTTTCAGTTGTTCATGTCTGTAGTTTAGAAAAACAGCTGATGTTTGCATGTGATCTTGGACCCTGCAACTTCGCTGAATTAATTTACAAGCTGCAATAGTCTTGGTTTGTGTGAATGTTTGTTTATATTCATTCACATTTTCTTAAATACAAGATTGCATCATCTTCCAAAAGAGATAGTTTTCTTCCTCTCCCGTTTGTTTTGGACTTGTTGTTGTTTTGATGTTTTTGTAGTTGTACATAGACAACATGTCTTAATTTTTATGTGGTGCTGAGGTTGAACCCGGTACCACATGCTAGGCAAGTGCTGCCCCACTGAGCTGCAGCCCCAGCCCTTTGAATTTTTTTTTTTTTTTTTTTTTGAGCCCGGTCCCCTTGTGCTGCCCCAGCTAGCTGGACCTCCTGGCTGCAGCCGCCTGCTGCTCAGCCCCTGGCCCTGCCCCGCTTCTCTGCCAAGTGCTTCCTCCACCTCCCCTCAGGCTCTGGCCAGAGTCCAGCCCGTGGGAGCAGTGGTGGAAATGGGTGCCCTGGCTGCCCACCTGTTGCAGGGCCACCGTCTTTCTGGATGAGCCCTGCCAGGTGCTTTTCCTCCTGATGGATGTAGTAGTTGTGTGAATCACCCTCATATCCTTGGGCAGATTGCATTTGGCCACCGTGCGCCCTGGTGAGCTGCTGCTGAGCGGGCCTGCCAGGGCCGTGGCAGTGCCACACTCATGTTCTTGAACAGTGCTGGCCTGTCCTCTTCTGCCGGGGCCGGGGCGGTACCATGCTCGTGTTCTTGAGGAGCGCTGGCCTGTCCTCATCTTGTGCGGTGTCACTGCCTCGCTGAGCTGGCAGTGGCTCCCTCCCCTCCTGTGTGTGGACGATTTTGAGGACTGGTACCAGTCCTTTGCTCGATTGGTGGAGGGCCTGGCCGGGGTGGATCGCCAGCTAGCATGCGTGGCCCTGGGTCCACCCGAGACCAAACAATAGAGAAGCAGCGTCCAGCCACTGCCAGCCTCCCAGGGTCGGCCACCTGGTCCAGGCCTTGCTGCTTAGGGGCTTCTGTCACTCGGCCAGTTTATTTCCTCATAGCTCACTCATACAGCCTGTCTTTTTTTTGCCATTAATGGCAATCTGGCATTCGAACCTGAGAACCAGCTGATTGACATCTGCCGGTGACGCAGGAGCACCTGGGCTCCTTTGTGTGCCCTGGTCTGAGCACCTGTGAGACTGCTCTGGCTTTGTCCTCCTGTGGTCTCTGCTTCATTCCGTCACCTCAGTACTTAGAGTAGTTTCCCTTTCAGACACTCGTTTTCAACACCAGCCCGAGATGAAGCCCGTGTTTCAGTTATGCTGAAGATTCAGCCGATGGACCTGGCTTTCTTCTGCTTGGCCACAGCGCTTGCAGGTGGAGGGCCCACCCAGCGGCTCTTCCTGCTCGGGGTGCCCCCTGCGCCTCACTGCGCTGCTTGTCGCAGTTCAGAGCCCCAAGGTGGAGGCCTGCACGCCTGGGGCCTGTGTTCAGCGCACTCACTTGCACCAGGCTCCTGCTTGGGCGCTCAGCCTGTCCGCCTGGCGCTGGAGGGAGAGTACAGCCAGGCACCGCTCCCAGGCCTGGGCACACCTGCACCTTCCAGCTCTGGGGAGAGGTCTGCTGGGACTCTGGTCCCTGGGCCTCTCCCTGGGGGACAGGGGTGACAGAAGGCTGCCAACCTGCTGCAGGCCCCAGGGATCTTGCAGGTGGTACCAGCCTTGTCTTGGAATTGATGTCACACTGGTCCCTTCCTGACGTGAAACAGCCCCACCCATGTGGCCCATGCTGCATTTCAGCCTCTCACTGGGAGCCCTGGGAGGAAGGTGCTTGTGTCGTCCACGTCCCTGCCCCTCATGGTGGGGATAGGGTGGGCGGGCTGCTGCTGTGCAGAGCTTGCTGCAACCCACCCACCATTGTGCCCGCAGCCCGGGAGGAGGAGAGCCCTACATGACCAGCATGGCAGTCGGCCTGAGCATCCAAGGCTGCCGCTTGTGCAGAGGCCCCTCCAGGGCAGAGGTGGGTGGTGGGAGAGGCAAAGAGGCTGTGGCCAGGCCACCTGCCCCCAGGCTGTACTGTTCTTTTTTTTTTTTTTTTTTTGGTACTGGAGATTGAACTCAGGGGCACTCGACCACTGAGCCACACCCCCAGCCCTGTTTTGTGTTTTATGTAGAGACAGGGTCTCACTGAGTTGCTTATTAGCACCTCGCGGTTGCTGAGGCTGGCTTTGAACTCGCGATCCTCCTGTCTCAGCCTCCCTAAGTGCTGGGATTACAGGCGTGTGCCACCGCGCCCGGCTTGTACTATTCTTGTCTGGATTGCACGTGGTGCTGGTCTACCATCAAAGATTGACCTAAACACTGGCATTTATTCGCAACCCCAAATCAGTACCCACTTGGGTCATTCTGGGCGGCAGTAGCTTGGCTGCAGCAGGGGACACTGGCTTTGGTCAGCCCAGTGTTGTGGGGCTCCGTGAGTGCCACCATCTTTACCTTTTTGTACTTTGGTGGGTTTGCTGAGCTGATGTCACATGATCCTAGGTGCAAGTGGCTGTGCTGTCCCTTAGAGCATGAGTTCCCACCAGGTGTGAGCCGCAGCCTGCCGGCCTGTTCAACACCAGGCTTGTGGCTGCATGGGACAGTATGTCTTCAGACAGACACGGGCAAACGAGGGAACTGTTGATTGATGTGACAAGCTGCTGTGACTAGGGGTGCCGCTGCAGGCGTGTGCACCTGCCCTTGAGCTGTGGCAGCTCCAGTGTCTCACAGCCTGTCTTGTAGCCTGGCTAGGTGACCTTCCCGGGCTCCTTTTCCGCCCCAGCAGCGAATTGGACCAGACAGGAGGGTCTGCAGGGTCTGAGGTGGAGGGGCGGGTCCTGTGTGTGCGTGCAGTTGGTGTGCTGCTCCTCTGGGCAGGGCCCCTCCACTCCCCTCCCCTGGTGACTTGGTGACCTGTCCTAGCAACAACACAGCTCCTCAGGAGGCAGCCTGAGCCTGTCAGCAGTATTGACCCTTGTGTGGGACTCCTTAGGAAGCAACTGCGGGCAGGCACGGGCCAGCCAGAACCAGTGTTCTTCCTGGTTTGGGCTTGCCCTCGAGGGTCCTGGACGTGGGCTCGCGGGGCGTGGGCTCGGGGGGCGGGGCCTGTCGGCGTGGGCTGGGGGCGGGGCCTGGTGGCGTGGGCTCGGGGGGCGGGGCCTGCCGGCGTGGCGCTGACGCTCCGCCCTTTCCAGCCACAGCGAGCCCTCTGCACATGCTGGCGACCCACGCGTCGGCCTCGGCGTCCCTGCCCACAAAGCGCCAGAACGGCGATCAGGCGGAGCAGCCGGAGCTGAAGCGGATCAAGACGGAGGATGGCGAGAGCTTCGTCATCGCCCTGAGTGTGGACGCGCCACCAGCAGCCGTGAGGGAGAAGGGCGTCCAGAACTAGCGGCGGGGCTCTGCTCAGCCCGCGGGCCGGGGGCCGGCGTCCGGCGTCCCGAGGCCGAGGACCGGCGGAGCCCGCGCGCTGGAGGCGGCCCTCGGCCCGGCCCTGCCATGCGCCCGGGCGAGTGGCCTGGCAGCCGGGGCGCGCCCGCCCTGCGACGCCCTCGAGCGCGGCGGCCGGGCCTCGTGGTGAATGTCCAGTGTCATCATAACGTTATTTATTTAAATGTAGTTATTTTGGTATTTAATTTTTTTTAAGGGGAAACCTGTATTTTCCTGGCTGATGAAATGGCTCAGAACGTGCGCTCGCGACCTGGGCCCCAGAGGCCCGCGGGCAGCGCGTCGCGGTGCCGCCCGCCGCACCCGCCTCGGCGCGTCCACCCGCCTGGACGCGGCCTGCAGGGTCCCGGGGCTGCGCACGTGGGCGGCCGGGCTGCGCTCCCAGGACTCGGCGCCAGCGCACCGCCCGCGACGCCGCGTCCCGCTCTCCAGGGGCCCGGCCTCTGTCACCTCGAGCTCCCTCAGGGACTGCAGACCGCAGCAGCTCTGCCCTGAGCCAGACGGGCGCAGGCCACCCCGGTCCCCCGGCCCGCCTTCGTCCTCTGCAGGATCACCGCCAGCGAGGGCAGCAGTGTCCCCCGCGGCTGCTGTGCTGGGTGCCCAGGAGGGGAGGGACAGTCTCCACGCCGGACTGTGTGGTAGGCAGTAGTGGTGGTCTGTGCGCAGAGATCGGAGTTTTTAAAAAGTACCAAGTTCCTAAAATTCAATAAAATATTTTTATTAATTTTAGCTGAATGGTGTGTCGTCCTTCCGGGAAGCTCACCGGGCAGTCTTGGGAGAGCACCAGGCATGTGCCAGCCGCCGGCAGGGCCTTGTGGCCCCGGGGGTGGAAACTGCTGCTGTTCCTTCTGCAGGTGTGCCCTCCGCCTGGGGCCAGGGGCGCAGCATAGCGCAGGTGAGTGTCCAGGCTCTTGCAGGTGGCACGGCGTGCAGCTGAGGGAAGGCTGGCACCGGCCTGCGGCCCAGGGAGCGGGTCAGCCATCCTGGAGGTGCTAGTGTCCTACCCTGGGAGCCTGGGCATGCATTGCACTCGGGGCTCCACTGGGGCAGGGTTCCTAGAAGGTACAAGGTTCACATTGGTGCAGTTCCATGGGGCAAAGTGGAGGGGGCTGCTGGCCTCAAGGATGGTCTCGAGGCTGAGGACAGCCTAGGATAGTCTGTCACCCTGGCCAGAGGCCTGGGAGGCAGCTGGAGGCCCTGTACTTACTGTGGGGTGGCTGCCACTTGCAGGACACCAGGGTGACCGAATGCTGCCCGCTGGCCTCGGGACAGTGCTGCTGCTGCTGCTGCAGGCCCTGTGGAGACAGCACGGAGGCCAGCAGACAGGAAAACCTGGCCTCCGCTGGCACCCTGCGCATGGGAGGGCTCCTGGGAAGGCAGCAGACAGCAACCCTGCCCTGAAGGCAGCCACTCTGCACAGCGCTTTGCCGGGACCGGGAGTGGGGAGACAGGACGCAGGGTCTGAGGAACAGAGATCTGCCCTGCTCCCTATCGTCCTCTGCTACCCACTCTGCCCCAAGCAGGACCCAGTCACAGGAGTGGGAACACACAGGGAGGCCAAGACCTGAGCCTCTACCCAGCAGACAGCAGGGTGAAGACAAGTCAGAGCGGCACTTCATGCCAGGAAACACCCCAGGGGCCCAAGCAGGTGAACATGGGGGGAACCACAGCCGACTTCACGTCCCCAGGCAGCAGTCTCCAGGGTGCACGTGGGTACCAGATGCAGGATCTCGGCTCCACAGGGAAACAGGACAGCTGCAGCTCCACCCAGACATCACCAGCCTGGAAAACACGACGGACAAACTGACCACATTCTATGAAGGCCCATGTTCTAGAAATGGGTCGGGAGCCACAGAACTTGAAAACAACAACTGGATGCAAAAGTATTTGGAAACAAGTGATCACGCTGCAGGAATGAGGGGCAGGATCGGGTGTCTAGTGTGTGGCACAGATGCCCAGCAAAAGAAGGATGAGCTGGGCACTGGCCATGCCTGTCATCCCAGCAGCTAGGGAGGCTGAGGCAGGAGGATGCAAGTTCCAGGCCAGCCTCAGCAGCTTAGTGAGATCCTGTCTTAAAGAAGGGGACTGAGATTGTGGCTCAGTGGAAGAGCGCTCACTTGGCACGTGTGAGGCGCTGGGTTCAATCCCCAGCACAACAACAAAAAAGGTATTATGTCTATCTACAACTAAAAAAAACTTTAAAAAAATAAAAATTACAAGCCGGGCGCGGTGGCTCAAGCCTGTAATCCCAGCACTTAGGGAGGCTGAGACAGGAGAATCGCGAGTTCAAAGCCAGCCTCAGCAACAGCGAGGCGCTAAGCAACTCAGTGAGACCCTGTCTCTACATAAAACACAAAATAGGGCTGGGGATGTGGCTCAGTGGTCGAGTGCCCCTGAGTTCAATTCCCAATATCTATCAATCAATGAATCAATAAAAATTTAAAAAGGGTTGGGAATGTGGCTCAGTGGTTTAAGTGCCCCTGGGTCCAACCCCAGTACCCTCCACACACACAAAGTAACAGTTTTTAAAAGACACCAAGATCCACAAAGCTCAGTGGACTCCAGAGAGGATGGACCCAAAGACCCTAGGCCTCCATGCTGAAGCAGGCTCGGCAGCAGGACGCAGGCCACGCGAAGGCAGCAGGGCTGCTCCACCAGCACCTCAGGGGCCCTGCAGAGGCTCGGAGCCTGGCTGGAACCTGAGGGGAAGTGCAGGACACGGGAGGCAACGGGCAGGCCGAGCACGCTGGCTTTCCTCGTGACTTCTTCAGGGCAGGTGACCTTGTTTCAAAGCAGGCATAGCCCGTCTTCGAGGGCTCCTGGCGTCCTTGCTGCAGTGTGTCCTTGCGCCAGTGCCCTCGAGGACCAGACCCTGGGGAGCCCCCAGGAGCCGGGACTTGGCGAGAGGCCAGTTGCGGAGTCTTCGGTCCCCGGCTAACACCAGACCGCGCCTCGGTGCGTCCACCCTCAGGGAGCGCAGTGGCCCGCAGCCTGGCAGCTGGCGAGGTGCAGTCGGTGGTGGAGCACCCTGGGCTCCGTCCCTGGCGGCGGCAGCAGCAGTGGTGGAAGGACACAGGGCAAGCAGGCAGTACGCAGTGTGAGGGTCAGTGCCCAGCACGGCCAGCGTGTCTCCATGCTGTCCACTGCAGAGCCATAGCCACAGTCCACAGATGTGCACGGGCAGAGGACTGACGTCACCACACCGGGGGAGCGAGGCCGTGCAGCCCCATGCGGGGGCCTTGCTGCTGTCGCACGTGGACACGAGGCACAGTGGCCTCACTGGGGCGTCCCAACAGCAGGGTCCCGGAGCCAGCCGGGGAGGCCCACAGAGGCTGCGGGGGCCTCTCCTGGAGGGGCCAAGGCACACTTAGGTGGGGTTTTGAAGCAACTGGGCAGCTCTTGCTGAACTGCACGTTGGGATAGCCTCTGTGTCCCCTTAAGCGAGCTGAGGAGGATGCTCTTGAGACGCAGGGTCGCTTAGGAAGATGACAAGCAAACTCACCTCTCACGTCACTCTCGTGCTCACACAACAGACCTCAGGACCTTGGGACGAGCAGAGGCTATGCAGGGAGTGCCACCCAGTGCAGAGCTGGCAGAGGGCAGGGGAGGAGCAGCCGGATGTGAGAGGCACCTGCCAGGCTGGCGGGCTGGACTGTCCCCAGAGATGCTCTGACTAGGCTCTGGCTCCTGTGAAACAGACTAGCTGTCACCAGGTTGGGCTGAGATCCAGGAAGAAGCAAGGGCCCCACCATGTGTCTTCCTAAGAGGACCTTTGAGATGACACCCAGGGGCCATGTGCAGATGTGGTGTCCCCAAATCTGGGGACACTGGCATGGCTGTCCCCCACTGGACACTGTCCACCTTCCACCCACTGTCCTCCTCCTCCCTGTGCTCAACTACTGAACTACGTCCCCAGCCCTTTTTATTTTTTTTTTATTGTGAATCAGGCTCTAAGTCGCCCAGGCTGGCCTCAAAGTTGTGATCCTCCTGCCTCTGGGTTCTGTGCACCAGTGTGCCTGGTTCAAAATGAAGCATTCTAAGATTGAGAGGAGATAATTCCTTCTTTGAAGTTAGGAAAGTAACTTGCTCTTGGTCTTAAAAATTTTAGAACAAAAACTAAATTCTGTCAAGTTGGTGAGCTAAACTAATCCTCCAAGGACCTGGCCTGACCGGGGACCTGAGGCTGTCCACCAGCTGGCCTCATCACAGCCCTTCCTCACCCTCACCCTGCCTGCTGGACGAGGCCATGGTGGTCACAGGCTCTGGTGGGACAAACTGCCAGCTCAGTGGAGCCTCTGATGGTGGCATCATGTCAGCACACACTTGGAGTTCAAGCCTCTTAGGACGAGGCTGGGGCCTGGAAATGGCAGCCAGAACCTGAGCCTTCCTGCAGATGGGGAAATGGAAGCCCCAGAGTGCTGGCTCTTCTGTGGTCACACCCTCTGTGAAGGTGACGAGGACGTCTGCTTCCCAGTGTCTGGCAGACCCTTGACTCCACCTGCCCCGAGAGGCTCTGCCAGGGCCCAGCTCAACACAGGGACTCAGGTCGGGCACCTGCTGGTGACCCTACAGCCCCCATGGTCCACAGGTGGCGTCTCCCTGGGCATTGTCAGGCACCTGCACCAAGTGCTCCTCTGCCCCCAAGATGCAGTGCCCGCCTGCATCTGGAGGAGACAGCACGTGACAGACGTCCCCAAACCAGTGTGCACAGCACAGAAGCACTGACCTGAACTCCCGTGCCGGAGCAGGAAAGCACGACTTGAGAAAGCCACACCATGGAGCATGGGAAACAGGCCTTGGCCACACAGAGCCACCTAGAGCCATGGGCCCAGCCTGATGGGCCTCCCGACGTCCTCGATGCCAGCCCTGCCCTCACACCACAGACAGCTGCCCGACAGTGCCCCTTCCTCAGCGGCTCACGGGCAGCGAGGCTGAGGCAGCACCTGCCCCGTGCACGGCACAGCCCACAGAGGCGCGGCCGAGGGCTGCGACCCAGGGAGTCCCACGCGCCTGAGACAGGGCACAGGCTGAGCTGCATGGACGGGAACCTGTGCGTCCCAGGGATGCCAGCAGCAGGCGGCGTGCATCACAGTGCTCAGTGGCCAGAGCACGCGGCCTCCAGGGCACCCCGTCTGATGAAGCCTCGACCCAGATTCCCTCTCAGAAGCCCCACGAGAAACGTAGAGCGGCCACGCACCCAGCTGCCTCCTCGGCAGAACCTCATCTATGGAGAAGTGAGCAGCGGCCACCAGGGCCTGTCCCCAGCAGCAAGCCCAGCCCCCCAAGCACCCGACACTGGACCGTCTCCACATTTCACATGTTTTGAGCTGCTGTTCCAATGAAAGGCCAGAGGAAGGAAAGGTGCTCAGCCCCCGACAGCAGCAGCCGCTGCCTGGTCCCACCAAGGCTCTGGAGCAGCCAGTGTCCCCCAGGCGGTCCCCCCGCTCTTATCGGCTCTCCAGACTGGAAACGGCTCAGTCCTGGCCCCAGCCAAGGTGTCTGGAGGATGGTCAGGGTTCTGGGCGATGGGTCTGGGGGTTGGGGGAGCAAAGGCACGTTGCCCTCAGCCCTCTGCCTAGCCGTTCCCGTCCCTCTGCCCCAAAGAAGTAATTAGAAGGCCTGGCAGCCTGTCTGCGGGGTTCCGTTTCCAAATTGTTGGGCACAGCAAACGGCACCGACACGGACAGCACCGCACATGCCGTGGCCAGTGGATCTGAAGAGGTCAGAATGCAGGGCCCTGGTGCTGCCTGGGGTTCGGCGGTGGTGCCATGTCATGTGTTTCCACCTGTTCTTCTCCAGTCCATGGGGACCTGTCACCCAGTAAGAGTTCTACCTGATCCATTTAAGAGATTTTGGTACAGGTTCCAGGATGTGGCAGGGAGCTGCAGGATGTGGAGGCCACCCTGTGCCTGCAGCGTGGTTTGGCTGCAGAAAGAACACACCAGAGACAACCCGGAAGCCACAGGAGGCTGCGAGGGCCCACGCCAGGCTCTACACGGCCACCACGCACAGGGGAGTCTCCGCAGGTTTCTGGGAATGGCTGAGGACCAGGGCCCAGGCGTGCTGGAGGACACAGGGAAGTGTCCTCCACACCACAGGTGGACAGCCAGGAGGCCAGCCGCACCTGGAACGAGGCAGGGAGCACAGGCTTTAGGACCCCCCGGGGACTTTACATCTGGGTCAGGGCCCAGCACAGGGGACTGCAGGTGGCCCCAACAGTGTGCAAACCTCTGCTGCTCTGGGCGGACCCATGGAGCTCAACAGCGACGGTGCAGCCACACCAGCTCTAGGACAGCACACGCGGGGCTGCGCCCTTCCAAGCTTCGCCTGCCACCCAGGCAGACGGTGGCCAGGGAAGCAGGGCCAGGACCCACCAGAGCCCCTTGCGAGGGCCCGAGCTTGACACCACCCTCATGCTGAGGGAGCACCTGGGACAGCAGGGAGGCCACCACGGAGACCAGCCTGGCAACCACAGCTGCAGTGGTCAGGGCTTCTGGGGCCAGCCCACCACGTCCTCGATGCCAAGAGCACCTGCTGTGTCCCCAGCACACGGCACAGCCTGCCCAGCGCCTGCAGTGCCCACCAGCAGGCCCACCGCCCACCCACTCCCAACACTGGGAAGACCCCGCGACCACTTCTGCTTTAACTTCAGCACCTGGACAGCACTGGGGGGGGGGGTGGCCACTGCAGCTCCTCCTCCCTTGCCTGAGGGCAGTCACACCGCAGTGCCAGCGTGGCCCTGGACAGCAGCCTTGGTGCCTGAGAGGGAGGCCACAGCTAGCCCTATGGGGACAGAGGCACAGGAGAGCAGGCCTGATGCTCCCAGCGCACTTGGCCTCTGCCCAGGGACGACTCCCTCCTCCAAGGGGGCCCTGCAGCCACACGCAGGTGGGTGGGGTGGCCCTGAGACCCACCCCAGGAGAGGACACCGGGCTCCGCAATGCCCCATGTAGTGCAAGTGAGTACGACAAAATTAGTCACTTTTATTTAAAGAAACAGTACAAATACGTGTGCAAAATTAAAGTTCATGATTACACACATGGGCAACGTGCATACTTGGCATGGGACACAGCGGAGCACACGAAGACAGCGAAGGAGACGGCGACACTGAGAACCTGCCACTAGCAGACTGTGAAGGTCTGCAACCTGAAACCAAACCACAAAAGCAAGCTTCTCTAACAGGAATCTAAGAAAATTAAACACGAAGCTCAACAGCACAGAGTGGGGCCACCAACTATCGCAGTCACCAAGCGTTAGACGGCAAGAGCCTCTGGCTCCCAGGTTAGTGTGCAGCTACTCACAAGTGCTGGGGGGCGAGGGGGCGGGAGAGGTGGGGGCATCTCCCTCCACACTGGCGGGACCCGTGGGCGCTGCTGCCCACAGCTGTGACACAGCTGTGACGCTCTCCTCCATAACTGATCTTCACAAAGTGCGCTGCTCTGTGCCCACGGATGGTGGGGAAGCGCCACAGCCCCCAGTAAGAACACAGCTCCATGCGATGGAGGGTGGTGTCTGCCTCATCTGAATGGCTCCAACAAGGTGGGGACAGCCACTTGAGGCCCAGAGCGGGCTGCGCTCCCAACCAAGGGAGCCGCATTGGGGTGCCAGGACTGCAGGTGAGGCTCCAGGTGGTGACACGCTGCTGACTTGGCACACCTGCCCACGTCTCAGAAAAACAATGTGGCTGTTGCAGACACAGCTCACATGCCGTCCTTGGCAGCCTGTCCCGAGGCTGGGACGGAGCCCATCAGTGGAAGATGCACTGGAGCTACTAGCTAAGGTCGCAGCTGAGCTAAAGGGTAGTGGCCAGCAGGCAAGCGTGGGCTGCCCAGAGCCAGTGTCCAGGTGTGGTGATGAGCATTCTCTTTAATTCCGGTAACGGGAGGCCTTTCTCAGGAAGGCAGAGACCCACGTATGGCTTCAAGACTGAGGTCCTGTGCAGTCCCTCCAGCCCCATTCCCAGGAGGCTCCGGGGCACTGGCACCAGCCCCAGGAGACCAGGGGCGCTGGGCGGCAAGCACGGCCCGCTCACGGCAAAGTCACAGCTTGTCGTCGGTCATTTCCAGGAACTGCGCGTACACGTCCCGGATGCACTCGCCCTTGGGGTTGAACAGGAACTTGTAGTAGCTGCCGTCAGCACAGATTGCTGGGTGGAAGGAGACTGTTTCACTCCCAGGCCCTTCCCAGAGCTGGGAGCAGCAGGCCTCGCTGCACTGAACCCAGAGGGCCTCTCAGCCCAAGCCCAGACTGTTCTGGACACACACCTGTGCCCTGCTGCTGCCGGACAGGGCTGCTGGGTGAGCTCCTGGGGAAACCCCAGGCAACCCTGCTCCCACAGCAGGAGGAGGGGCTCCAGGCCCTGGAGCTGCCTCCCGAGGGAAGGGTCACTTACCAATGACTGCATTTGGCTCTGTTCCAAAGGCACAAATGCACGGAGAGCCTGAGGGGACCTGAAACTTGGAGAAACTCCATTTGGAACTGAAGTATTTTGGAAGGAAACTGGCTGATGCCAAACTGTGAGGACAAGAAGGGAGGGGACAGACACATTACAAGGCGAGGCAATGCGGAAGGGCCACTGGCCCTCCCAGAAGGCTGCCAACAGGACCCAAACCCTCTCCCTGGCACAGCTGTGGACCAAAACTTCCTTAAAATTTTTTTTTTTTGGTACCAGGGATTGAACTCAGGGGCACTCGACCCCTGAGCCACATCCCCAGCCCTAGTTTGTGTTTTATGTAGAGACAGGGTCTCACTGAGTTGCTTAGCACCTCGCCATTGCTGAGGCTGGCTTTGAACTTGTGATCCTCCTATCTCAGCCTCCCTAAGTGCTGGGATTACAGGTGCACGCCACTGCACCGGCTAAATTCTATTTTCTTTAACAAAATCTCTGAGTCTTTAGAAATGGTGTTATAATAAAACCAGATGCCCTCAGTATGAAAGGCACAGATTCTCCTGCCATCAAATTAACCTTACAAGTGCCATCAGAATGCTCAGGACCATGGCCTAGCCAGCACCAGGCTGGCACAGGGCCATAGGCAGCATCACACATGCACTCATAAACCCCATGGAGAGGACAAGATGGTTTCCCCGGGCCCTGCGGGCAGTCTAGCCCTTCACTCCAGACTCCCCATCCAGTGGCCTTCCCCAAACCCACCTGGACTGTTTATTCCGCTTTGGATCTTCAGCTGCAAAAATGTGCACTGTGCCATGGTCACTGGACACACAGATGAGAGAAGCATCCTGATTAAAGTTGATGCTGCAAAGGAAAACAGACAAAGCTGGGTCTGTGCAGACTCAGGAAAGACCAGAGACCCTGTCTGCACAGCACGCCTGCTAGCCAGCACCTGGGAGACCTCGACACCCCTGCAGCTCAGGTGCGACGTTAAGCAGCTCCCTGCCTGTTCCTAGGCCAACAGCTTTCACCATGGAACCCCAACTGGAGGGTCAAAGCCCCATTGCCAGGGAGGGCAAGGGCTGCCTGAGGCACCCTCGGCACTGGCTCCGCTGGCACAGCATGGAGGTGCTCTGCCCCCCGGGGACAGTGTCAGGCACTAGGCAGGCACTGGCCACAAGCGGCCTCTGTCCTGAGAGCAGACAGGCAGGAGAGGCTCCTGCACCCAGCACCAGGGACTCCGTCGTGCTGAGAGCAGCTCAGCACCAGGCCAACTGGCTGCAGTGATCAGAGCTGAGCTAGTGTGACCCTAGCACTTGCTGAGAAACAGCTGGAGCAGAGGTGAGGGTTCTACTTTTGTGTACACTTCCCACAACGAGAAGCTGAAAGAGCTGGAACTCCACACCCTCAAAACCAACAGCCCGTGCCTGTGCCCAGGTGTGCCCAGCCCAGCTCTCCTGCAGGCGAGGCGCCAGTGTCCTCACCAGTAGATGTTAGCCGCTTGGGACCCTCTTCGCAGCTCCTGGATCAGGTGCCCTGATGAAGTATCAAATATTCTTATAAGGGTCCCCTTTGAAAAACAGTGAAGTGCTTCATTACCAACGATTCACAGGTCCAGTCAGCTTCTGAAATCAGGTTCACAAGCCCACACAGCCCTCTCCCAGATCCCCCATGAGGCCCACCACTGACCATGCCGCTGCCTGCGGCTCCCTGAGAACAGGCTGGTGGCTCCAAGTCCCACAGCGCAGGGCAGGGCTCAAGACGAGGCTCAGCAGACTGGCCTGCACACCTGTCCCCCTGGCCAGTCCCACAGAGACACTCAGCCAAGGCCGCCCCCGCTCCTCCCAGGACTGCGCCGTCACTCCCACGGGCAACAGAGAAGCGGCTCCTCAGCCACACACAGGATGGACCACAGGAGAGAAGGCCCTTCTCGAGGCAGATGGCACCCAGACCTGGGCAAGGACTTGGAATGATTTTTGTTTTTAACGTTCCCTCCAAAGTGAAGACCCCCGAGATGATCCCGACAGTGGGGAGAAATGTGGACGGCCAAGCTCGGGGCGAGCGTCAGCCTCCACCACAACCAGAGACCTGGCCTCAGGCACACTCCTAACGCAGGAGCCCCTGGGGGAACGGGGGCACACGGAGGGCACACCCTCACAGGTGACTGTGAACTCAGGACCACGTTTAACACAGCATGGCAGTGGCACTCAGGGATTATGGCAGAGGGTGGGCAACTCGGCGACACCCTGTCTCAAAATTTTAAAAGATACAACCAAGGGCTGGGGATGTGGCTCAGCAGTGCAGTGCGTGCCTAGCAAGGGTGAGCCCTGGGCTCAGCGCCCAGTCCTGGGGGAAACCGGCTGGCCTTCCCAGCTCGGCCTGGCTGTCCCGTGTGCTCTGAGCGCTGGCCAAGCACGTTACACGCAGCGCATCATCGCAAGCGACCGCAGGTCGTAGGCCACTCCCTGCCGAGCAGGGGGCGCCATCCTACCGCAGGCCAAGCCCAAGAGAACACAGCCCAGCCTCCACACCACTGCCAGGCGGGAATGCCAAGCACACCCCCGAGCTGGCAGCTGTCTCCAAGCACAGCAAGGTGCCAGGATCCAGCCCGCCCAGTGATCTGCAGGGCACCCTGGACAGCAAGGTGGCAGGTGGAAGAGCACACGTGCCCCTCACTCACTGGCTCGGCCTTCAAAACACGCAGGACACAGACAAGAGGGTGGGGCCCAGGCGACAAGAAAAGCTGTGCCGCGGAGGACCAGGTTCCCATTGGCCGAGTCCCGTGCTCTAACGTGACATCCTGAAGAGTGACATGCGAGACCGACAGGCCCGCCCTGACCCACATGGTCTGAGCCAGCCTCTCGCAGCAGCAGCAGCACGTGCCACGTGGCCAGGGCCAGTCCACAGATGGACAGCCACTGATTCATGCTCTCACCCATTAACAGATTCCAACTTCCTAAAGTGAACCTAGTTTGCCATCTTAATGAAAACTGGAGGAAAAGGTATCAATCTTCTCTTTACAAAATCTGAATTAAGCCGCAGTGGCGCAAGCCTGTAATCCCAGCACTCTGGGAGGCTGAGACAGGAGGATCGTGAGTTCAAAGCCAGCCTCAGCAATGGCAAGGTGCTAAGCAACTCAGTGAGACCCTGTCTGTACATAAAACACAAAATAGGGCTGGGGATGTGGCTCAGTGGTCGAGTGCCCCCGAGTTCAATCTCCAGTAACAATAAAAAAAAAAAAATCTGAATTAACAGGCTAAAGGAAGTATAAGAACCCAGATTTTAAATTAGTTAAAAAAGTAAGTACTTGTTCACAACAGGCAAGCTGAGGAATCACACACTCAACGCTGTAAACTGTGAGCAGTGCTATTCAATAAAGGACACCTTCCCAGACAGGTGGGAAAAGGGGTCTTGGGGAGTCACTAGGCTGCCCAGGCCTCAGCACAGAAACTGAGTGGCTCTGGGAGGCTCTACCACCGACAGTGCGACCTGCTGAGCCTAATGGTCAGAAACGGGGTGTGTGGCCACTTTATTGTGTGGGGGTGATGCAACTACTACTGAGCAGCGTCCCCAGGACTCTTTATTTTAAGATAGGGTCTCACTGATTGCCCAGACTAGCCTGGAACTTGCGATTGCCCTGCCTCCGCCTCCAGAGTCGCTGGGATTAGTGGTGGCCACCATGCCTGGCAGGGTTGTTGTTTAAGTGTTTTTATTGTATTTTTCAACATGTTTGTGAAGAATTGAAAATAAAGCAAAGGATGTGTGAGGTCACAGCCTCAACCCCGTCCCCTGACGTGTCCAGCCCAGGCGGGGCCCCTGGGCAGCTGCAGAGGAGGTTCTACAGCGGCTGCAGCTCCAGGAGCACAGAGCAACCAGGAGACCGCGCGCTTACTTTCTCAGAGGCGGTCGCGATCCTGGTGCCTTGCAGACTGAGGGCGATACAGCTCAGAACGCCCTCATGAGCGGGGATGTCCACGGGGGGCTTCTCAGTGCTGGCCAGGTCCACGAGCTGCACATGGCCGGTGTGGGTGCCCGGGAAGGCCAGGAGGGAGTTGTTACTGTTGGGACACAGGACACAGAGGCCTAACGGGGACAGGAAAGAACAGGGCTGACACCCAGCCAGAGCCCGACTTCCCACAGCCACACCTGCTCTCCCAAGCCTGGGGAAAGGGCAGCCTGCGCGAGTTCTCCACAGGCACACGCACAGACGGCATCAGGGCCAGCAGCGCCCGCCGCGTGCTCCTGCTCGACATCCACTCAGGAGGCATGCTGCCTGCTGGGGCACGGGGCCCCTGAGGAGGGCACACGGCAGAGGCAGAGGAGGCGTGAGCAGCAGGAGGCTCGAGGCTCCAGCCCCCGCCCCGGGACTGACGTCCCCAGCCCTTGGCCTCCACTGAAGAGCACAGCCAGCACCGCACAGCAGAGCCTCAGCAGACATGCTGATGTGGACAGCTGCAAAGGACCTTGCTGCCCAGAGTAGCCAGAGCCTCTTTTCATCAGATAGGGACGAGACCAGAGGACTGCTGCTGCCAATTCCAAGATTTACTTTAAAGCTCAGGAAACGGAGGCACAGGACAGAAACACAGGCTGCTGGGAAGCCCAGGGCTTTAGACCTGCCTGCGCGAGCACAGCAAGATCCCGCACCATGACAAAGTGAGCACGAGGGGGAAGCAGTGAACGTGTCACCGTGGGTGACCCAGTCTGCACCAACGTCCTCCAGTGCAGAGGAAAGGGAAGGCAGGCTGAGGCCAGCACTCCAAGGACGTGACTCAAGCCGGCTCTGGCTGTAAGCTGCCGCGGGGCGGAGGCCGGGGATGGGCTGCAGGGCGCGTGCCCAGCTGTGGCACAGAACCACTCCCTACTCACCTGGCACGTGGAGCCGGGACAGAGGAGAGCGGGTGGTGCGAGGGGCAGAGCAGCACACCCTGCCGCACCCCTGTGTGCTCACCTTTAGGGTTGTAGCAGGTTTCAAAGACGTGCAGCTGGTGGGGATTGTGCGTGAAAGTGAACACCTTGATCATGGAGTCCAGGACCACCACGATCCTGCAAGAGACACGCGCTCAGACCCCTCCTCAGAAAGGGAGACGGGCATCTCGTGATTTCTGTTCCAACCGTTCTGAAACTCAGACACTGGACGTGCCATGCATGAAAGGGTTGGGCTTTGAATCAGCCCACTGGGAGAGGCCGTGGGCCGCAGTCCTCCAGATGGGGCAGAGGCCAGCAATGGAGGGCCACACACTGCTGAGCAGGCCCCTCCACCTGGCAGAGGCTGGCCTCAGAGACGGCCTCACCCACTCCTCACCCAGGGTAGGAGTCACCCCTGACACGCTCACCCATCCTGACAACTGGGAAAAGCTCACAAGGAAAAGGTCCTTGAGCTGATCAAGCATTTCGTTTTGAAGGGCCTTCAAATGGGGACCTTACTAGAAATAACCAGCCCAAACGGAGTGCAGGTCAGCACCCGTCCTGCCTCCGCAGGAAGAAGTGGAAGCTGCAGAGCAGGTAGGTCACGTCAACAAGGCCAACGAAGCTCTGCAGCACCTGGGTGGACAGGCAGGCCCTCTGCAAGCCACAGTCCAGCCCCAGAGCTTCCAGGGCTGCCCCAGCCTCTGCCAGGAACATACCCCAGAGGCAGCCTGTGAGGCTGGGGCTCTGGCTGCTGAGGTGGGCAGCTCCCGAAGGCCACGGCCTCCAAGGCTGGAAGCCAGGCCCTTCCCCAGCCTCCTCCAGCAGCAGTGGCTCCCACACTCGCTGGGCACGAGTGGCAGCACCACCACGCCACCGTGTCCTTCCCTAAGCTCTTCCCTCCCTGGGCGACTGGAAACCCACCGGTCTCGCCGCAGCTTGACAGCTTTCACCTCCGTGGAGAACTCGACCTCGATGACAGTCTTCTTCTTCAGGTCGTCCCAGATCATCACTGGAACCAGAAGGGCAAGGGCCCTGGTGGGCAGGCCCGCCTCCCGCCACACGGCCTCCTGGCCAGCACTTGGCCCGGGGACTCGCCTCAGACCCTCCATCTGCCTTCTGCACGTGCACCCACGCTTCCAGCTCTGCCAGCTCCCTGCCTGGCCACCTCAGGTGGTGCTGGGCTGGAGCCCACGGCCTTGCCAGTGTCCAGCACACATCCACCCCAGACCCCAGCTCACCCATTCCTTGGTGGGGCACCTCCACTCTGCCCCTCCCAACTGCTCCTCTCCCTGCCTCCCTCACCGCCCTCCCACTACCCACCCACCCCCTGTGGAAGAGGTCACCATCAGCTCCACCCAACAGTCCCTTGATGCCACCACTGGGCCCTCCTGCCACTAGATGAGTGGCCTTCCCTGGCCCATGCTCCCTGCCTTGCTGCCCTCTCCCCACCCTCCTGGGAACAGCGCCTTGGCCTGTGGTGTCTCCCCAGCTCACCTCCCACACTGCTTCTGGACGAGGTCTTTCCCAACGACTGTATGGTGCCCCCCAGGGCACACCTCACCTGGCATTCCAGGCCCTGAGGCCCGTCCTCTGCCCTCTGCCCCAACCTCCTTTCTGGGTCTCACTAAGCCCTCTTCTCTCAACCGAGAGCAAGACGAGCTGGCGTCCAGGCCCAGTGTCTACAGGGGTGGGGGCACAGTTCTCGACACCTCCACCTGAAACGGGCCAGATGTGCCCATGCAGCCCCGTCCACAGACGCACACCCCCTGGAGCCAAGCTGGCCTCCTGCTCTTCCACGGCCCTGGAAGGGGAGTGCTGCCCACACTTGGCTCACAATGAACCGGGACAGCACACCTCCATCTGCATGGCACTGAGCGCCCTCCACACCTACCACTCCCCCTGGAGGCTCGCAGGGCCACACCAGGGAAGGGCGCACTGGCCCCAGACCCCGACTGCAACGCTGCACAGAGTGAGCTCTTAAGGGGCTAATGACTTACCTTTGTTGGGAGGGTATTTTGGCTTTTTTCCACCACCAACTAAAGCTAAATAGTTGCAGCGAAATAACATTTCCACATGGCCAACACCGCCTTCTAAAAATTCTGAAATGACAGTTTCAAAAGACAATTGTAGTAAGCTAACATGTATGTTTTACAATTAAAACATTCCTATAACTTTACAGTTGAAGTCAAGACTTGGAGCACTCAGCATTTCATTTTCTTTTTCTTTTTCTTTTTTATTTTTTTGGTACCGGGGATTGAACTCAGGGGCACTCGACCACTGAGCCACATCCCCAGCCCTATTTTGTGTTTTATGTAGAGACAGGGTCTCACTGAGTTGCTTAGCACCTCGCCGTTGCTGAGGCTGGCTTTGAACTCACGATCCTCCTGTCTCAGCCTCCCTAAGTGCTGGGATTACAGGCGTGGCCACCGCACCAGCAGCATTTCATTTTCTTGCGTCAGCTCACACTCAACCATATCAGACATGAGAAAGGTGACAGCGAGGAGCCAGGGTGGACATCTGGCTCTCTCTGGTGAATGGCACACCCACACTTCAAGATGTCACAGATCTCTCAGGGAGCAGCCTCCACCCGCCCACCCCGCTAGGCCCCAAGTTCTCAACTGCTCACAAATTATCTGGGACATCTGACTTCCAGGTGTGCCTGACGGCAGGGTGCCCAAGGCTCTCAGGGAAGCAACCTGGGAGCCACATGAGCACTGGCCACCCAGCTCTCAGGTCTGTGCAATGACTAGGAGCTCGAGACAGCGTGGACAAGCCAAGAAAAGGGGGAACCAGGCTGTGAGCCTACTCAGACTTCCCTCTCCAGTCTCAGTTGCACAGGGAGTTGAGAGCACCCTGCTCACTCCAGATTTACACCTGAAGCTGGGCACTGCCCATGCTGCAGACAACTTTCCTCACAGACAAGTGAATAGTCCTCGGACATGCTGGACAACCTCAGAGACCTCTGGCTTCAACAGGAGGTGGCCATGGTGCCCATCCAAGTGGTTAAAGCAGCTCCTCCTCCTCTGGGCCAGGAGTGGCTCCTTCGTTGCAGCTGGGACATGACCCTCCTCCCTAAGGTGGCTCAGCATGCAACAGAGAACAAGCTGCCAGTCGGCGTGCAGTTCCACCTGTGCACGCCTGAAGGGATGCCCGACAGCCATCGCCAGAGCCAAGGAAGGGCTCCTGATGCCCTCCACAGCTTAGAGGCTGTACGGGAGGGGAAGACAACCTGGACCTTCCCCTCACCCTACACACAGACACACACTCAAAACGCACTGAAGACCTACGAGAAAAAACCCAAGCTATAATCCCCCTGTAGAAGAGAATCAGGCAACAACTTCCTGGCTGTGACTGCAGAAACAAGCAAATGGCACAACATCCAACTCAGTATTTGCGAATCACTTATCAAATAAGAGGTCGATATTCAGAGTTCACAAAGAACTCTTACAACAAAAAAAAAATCAAATAACTCAATCATTTAAAAATTAGCAAAGAAGCCAGGTGCGGTGGTGCAAGCCTGTAATCCCAGTACTTTGGGAGGCTGAGACAGGAGGATCGTGAGTTCAAAGACAGCCTCAGCAACGGTGAGGCGCTGAGCAACTCAGTGAGACCCTGTCTCTACATAGAACACAAAATAGGGCTGGAGACAGGGTCTCACTGAGTTGCTCAGCGCCTCACCGTTGCTGAGGCTAGTTTTGAACTCAGATCCTCCTGCCTCAGCCTCCCAAAGTGCTAAGATTACAGGCATGGCCACCGCACCCGGTTAATTTCAAAGTTTTAAACAATTTTCTCTAAGCCTTTAATAAAAAAAGCCTACGTGTTTTGTTACGTATTAAAATACAAATATTTCATTTACCTGTGTTTGTAGCTGACTGAAGCAATCTAGAAAATCACCATCAAGTCACAAAGCCTTGGCAGCTAAACATGAGACCTGGCAAGGTGCAGGACACACACATGTGGTCACAGCTATTGAGGGGATGTGGGAGACCTCAAGTTCAAGGCCAGCCTGGGCCACTCAGTGAGACCTCATCTCAAAAAAACAGGCAGAAGCCGGGCGCGGTGGCGCAAGCCTGTAATCCCAGCACTTAGGGAGGCTGAGACAGGAGAATCGCGAGTTCAAAGCCAGCCTCAGCAATGGTGAGGTGCTAAGCGACTCAGTGAGACCCTGTCTCTGCATAAAACACAAAATAGGGCTGGGGATGTGGCTCAGTGGTCGAGTGCCCCTGAGTTCAATCTCCAGTACCAAAAAAAAAAAAAAAAAAAAAACAGGCAGACTCCCCATCCAGGAGTCAGGAGACTTCACAGGCCTCAAGCAGAAAGCCTTGCAGCCAGTCCCTCCTGCAGCTCAAGCAGGGCAAGATGGGCACCTAAGGAAGTGCAGGCCTGGTGCGGGCAGTACGCCCAGGCAACTGTCGGGTGAGATGCTTTGTCCACATGCACCCTTCTCAAACACCACCCACTCAGGCAGCCACGCAGAGGGGGCAGTGCTGCTGGCAGCTGAGCAGGTCGCCACACGTGTGCAGGCAGGAGACCCAGGCTGGGCGTCAGGGACTACCCAACTGCAAGACCAGGAAACCCAAGAGGCTTCCCTTACCAACAGCTTCCTATTCCTGCCATGTGGCAGTCTCGTGGCCTCCTCACCCACTGCCAGGCAGAGGACAGACTGCTGCAACAGGGCGAGGCGAGTTTCCTTCCTCACCACCCTGGAGCAGACCACAGGAACAAAGCAGGAACAGGGCAAGCCCGCTCTTCTCTGAAGCAGCTGCAGGAACATCACAGCCAACCAGCCCTCAAGCGCAGAGGGGACCTTTCTACAACACCCTCTGGGGTCTCTCATCAGCTGGACAGCAAGTGCGCTCCGTCCCATCCCACCTGCCGCAAGGTGCTGACTCCCTCCTCTGCCTAGCCCTAGGGGATGGCGGGCACCGTGCGAGCTCATGACAGTGGTAGTGTTTTGGAACTTGGGAATCTCGGGTTCTTATCTAATGTACAAGAAATCCTGGATTTTTGGTAAAGGTCCATCAGTCAGGAAGCTGTTGTTAACAAGTGCATGACTGAATTGTTGATTTGACTTTGATACCAATGTGCACAACTTGTCTTTGATCTTGGGGCCAGCGTGGTAAGAGCACCCCAAGGTTTGCAGGTACAGCTGCTTCACTGCATGAGAGGTGAAAGCCGTCACCTCTCACCACCACCACACTGGAGAGGGCAGGTGCAGGAGACCAGCAGGCGAGCTCTGTCCACTGATCGACTCCACAGCAGCACCCTACCTCCCGGCTCTGCTCTCCCCGGTTTCCCTTACCCGTGGCTAACTGAAGTCTAAAAACATCACATGAAAAATTCTGGAAATAAACGATTCCTAAGTTTCAAGCTGCACCTTGCTCTGCGCAGCGTGACCAACCCTCACGCCACCCTGACCCATCCAGGACCAATCACCCCGCATCTAGCGGAGCCACAGGGCACAGCCTTCCACCCACTGCTCACGGGACAGCACGGACGGCAGAGCTCTTCTGCTCCAGGAGTGCTCGGTTCTCTCATGGCCCCGAAGCTGAGTGTGAGGAGGCTGCAACTCTGCTGTGCCAGAGGGGCCTTAACACCCTTCCTTCAAGTGAGGAGCAAAGTTCTCACCTCAAAAAATACATTGTACGCCAGGATCGCTACGTTCTATGACAGGTCCCTGCTGTTCACTCCTCCTGGGCCTGACTTAAACTTGACCTTCCTGTGTGTGAAAGGGCAATCTCCTCAGTCTACACAGGATTCGGCACTCCTCCCGTCGTCAGGCGTCTGCCTGTGGGTCCGGGGCCGCAACAGTCAAGCTGCCGCTGCTCTGGCAATGCCAGTACACACGGCCTCTGCATTTGGCCTGCAGGCCGGGACTGAGCCATGTTCACTTGTTCCAACTCACCATTCTTACAACAGCCTTAAAAGGTAGGCATCACGGGCTGAGGTTGTGGCTCAGTGGTAGAGCGCTTGCCTCGCATGCGTGAGGCCCTGGGTTCAATCAGCACCACATACAAAGCAATAAAATAAACACA